>JAVCKT010032476.1:0-14813 GCA_032273925.1 Rhynchotus rufescens | reverse complement strand
AAAAAAAAGAAAAAGAGAGAAGTGTAAATTAGAGCCTATATAGTATCACAAATCTTAACGAACACTGAGAAGGAAAGGCATCTCTGTGTCTCTTTCAGGCTGCTCACCCCAGTGCACATGAATAAGTGATCCGAAGCACGACTTCCCAAGAACTGTTGCATTCATCCCAAGCCACTCGAAGGGCAAATTGCTGTTACACGCACAGCTCCAGCAGATGTTCTTCACGTCGTCCTGAAGGAATCCCAGAAAGGCTGAGGCAGTAATTAGATCTCCATGCCTATTCAGTTCTCAGTCATTTTTAATTCAGCTAGCAGAATTTTCTAATGTCTGAGATACCACCTAATGAAAACAGTGAGTTCTGGTAACGCAGAGATTCCCAAAAAGGAAGAGTACAGTGGACTTTAGTATAAATCATTCAACAGCCATGAAGTAGCAGTGATTTGAGTTTATTTGCCCTATTGTGAATCCCAGGTGTTCAGATATTTCCCATCTACTTCCTCTGTAGGAAGATCATCCTAAATTGAGACACTGGCAGCTAGTGAGTCCCATATGAAATACTCTCCTAGCATCAGACATTTCACCTTGACTATTCAGTGCTGAGTAGTGACAAAACTGGGTAATATTGTTTCATATCAGGTAGCCTCGTGGGGCCCAGCTCATGGTGAGGGGCTCCCAGGCTTCTGGATGCCCTTCCCAGCATGTAAGGGGACAAGTCTGGGAGCACCAGCGTGTTGGCCAGGGCCTTGGGAAGAGAGAATCTGCAGGTGGAAGCTGAATGATCATCAGCCTGAGATGCTTCCAGGAAGGACTATAGATCCATGTTTTATCAGGAACATGCTCCTGACCAGCTAAAGAGAAATATATTGACCACTCCTACTGGCCCTCTCTCTCTATGCCCTTCTGTTGATACTTCCTTCTAAAAAGTCCCAATGTGTTATGCATTTTCTTCCTCTTTTCAGTCTTATGAGTGACAAAAGAGCCATAATACATAGAGTTTTTTTACATAATGTTGTATATACTCTTTCCATTATAACCCTTCCAAACTGACATTGAATTACTGTTCTACAAAGGGACAAGCGTGGAAAGCTGCAGGGGATTAAATATTCCCAGCATCTGATAACTCTTAAAATTCCTTAAATCTGAGTCACAGTACCACATGGCTTACCAGAGCAACAAAACTAAAACATCCATGAGACATCTACTTGACCTGATACACTCTTTTAAGTATTTAATATCATTAATGCAGCATTTCAGCTGGAGAGTGAGGAGACCTGTTACATAAATAATTGCTGGAGGTTTTGTCTGGCCTCTAGAATTAACTTCAAACCTAAGCACCAGAGGGTACCTGCTCAACAGCAGGCATGTTGCAGCTGCTAGACCCAACCAGCTACTGCCAAAGGTGGAGCGGAGCATTCCTAAGGTCTCACATTGCCTCAGGACCAGCTGAGTGCTGTGACAGGAACTCCTAGAGCAAAAGGTGGTTATTTAATTATAGTACTTTATTATAGACACTTCACCTTTAATAAACAAAGCACGTGCACATCATTACACCATTTAGCATATCAAGCAGCAGCGTAGTGCAAAAACACTGCTCTCAATTGCTTAATTAAAATACAGCTCAGCTCATATGTGTGTAGATTGTCTGCTCTCCAGTGTATGGCCCTACCTTCTCCAAAACTTAAAACAGCTGATATATGTACACAAATATACATATTTGGCATCTCTCCAATGTTAAGTGAAGCCTTTGAGAGTTTTCTACTGAATTTGTTGAGGGCCACATTGCGTCTCTGGCTCACCTCTCTTAGTAACAAAATAATAATGGGATAATAGTAATCCCATTCTATTGTCCTATTCTATGGTACAGAAGTATCCCCCCTTCTACAAAGCAGAACATCCTTAAACTATGACAAAATATATCACTATTTTTAACTCATGTTTTCATTTGCCAACTCAGGGAGACTCAGAAAGAGGGATTCAGTGAGTTGCCAGCATTCACCTACAACAACAGGTCCTCACCAGTGACAGGAGCTTTGGCAATGAGGAAGGGGCATTTCACACCTGAACCACGGCCCAGCATCCAGCCTAACAAACCTGCCAGACCTGCCCTGGCTCCACAGTGACTAGCTGGCCTCAGGGATGAGTATACGAAAACTGGGAATCACTGCTCTACGCGAGCAGATGGACCTGCAAATCTGTGTGTCAGAAGACCTTAATATTGTCATTTTCGCAAGAAAAAAAATAACCACCTTTTAAGAAGTTCTGAAGACAGGTTTTCAACAGTTACATTTTTTTTTTTCTTGTCTTCTAAATGTAACACAAATTCCCCTCCTATCCTTTTTGACACCAAGGCCAGGGGCAGAGCATGCTATGCTGTTTTGGAGCTATACTCAGACAGAAGGCACATGTTGCCTGACATGCTGCCAGCCACCTGCAAGCAAGGATAAAGACCCAGTTTTCTCCTCTTTTTTTTTTTTTTTTTTCTTTCTTTCTTGGGGACACTAATTTTGGATTTTCTTCTCTACCCAACCAGCAAGCAACAGACTGACAAACAGAGAGCGTGATCTCTTTTTATTGGGAAGACACATTTAAAAACATTTTTTTCACCAAGTGCTGCACAGTCTAAAACTCCAAAGAGATCTGGAGTTGCAAATTTGCCAAATGCCAAATTTGCAGTCTATCTGCCAGCCACAGACAATCATAGCTCCAAATTAGTCAAGAAGAACAGGAATTTCAAAAGTTAGCAGTCAAAGCATTGCCTCTGACAGCTGAAATATCAACTACAGAAACGTGGCATGACCCTTATCCCCAAAGGTATTTGAAGCCCTAACTCTGCAGCATTATATTTCCCCTATTCCCTATTATATTTCTCCCAGCATTAGGTATATATAATATAGGTTAGCCTTCTCCCATGGAAAAAACTATGAGATAAAAGACATTCCTCAATCCTATTTAGCAAATTTGCAAGTAAGACACATGCTTGTGAGAAAAAAATGAGGACTTTCTTCTAAGCAGTTCGGTTTTGAGCTTCTCTTACTCTTATCTCTCTTATTGATATGACTCTGCTTTATATAAAGACTGAAATCTTTATTGGAATAGATCTTAAGTTAGAGTAGCACAGATCTTAGGTTAGAATTGCAAGCAAAGACACAGGCACATTCATCTCTCTCTGCCTTCCTCTCTCACTCAAGAACAGGTTTGAAGTAGAAACTATTTTCTAATAACCTGTTGGTTCTGGTTGAAATATCATTAAGCATGTCAATTTTGAGTGAAGAAAATGAAGCAGAGCAGAGATTTTAAACTAGACATCCAGAAAAAAATGCCACAGACGTTCTTGGATACAAGAGGGTATTTGGGTAAGGCTGTTCATGCCCTGTCAATGGTCTTTATCCCCTGATATACTGTGGGAAGATCCAGAGGCTCAGGGTAGCTGTTTTGCAGGAATCGCATTCTGAGAATTCCCCTGGGCTTGGATATGAGTGGGGGCCTGACAAGCTTTGCCATCTTAGCTGATTTAGCTAAGATTTAGCTGATTGTGTCTATATGTACTCCTCAAGCAGCTGTAGCAATCCTGGGCTGTTATGGGCAGGAACGGACAGACTTGGACCCCTTCCCCCTGGTGGGAATCTCGAATGGGAAGGACAGGGAGTGCAGAGTAGACGTGAGTTGTCTCAGAGATCACGAAACTGGATCACGGCTTTAACCTAGAGCTGAACCCAAGTCCTGCTCTGACAGCACGTATTAGTCTGGCTTTGCTCCATGCTCGCACAGATTTACGGCTTCCAGACCTAAGTACATAAATCCACGTGGCGCTGGACACTTCATGGATTAACCAACTCAAGTCTCTGGCACTTCAGGGATCTCCCCATTTTGTTCTGTCTCACACTGGAGGTGCCTGGAAACTTCAGACGTCCAAAAGGAAAAGGAGAAGAGATTTGAGGTAAATTGTGCAGTTAGCCCCTGAGAATCACCTGCTGATGACGAACTGTGCAGAGCAATCGGTATTTTTACAGGATTGCATGCTAGGAATGTACTTTGCCAGGCAAGTCCAAGGCTTTTTCAACCCTGCCACTGCTCAGCTGTGGGACTACTGAGCACTTTCTACAGGATTATGTCACCAGGGGCCAAGATCCACCAAGATTAATACAGTTTGTTTCTTGGCTTTTCTGAACCACAACTTAATGAGATAAATCGGAAGAGCTGGATCGATGCCCAAAGCAGGACTGAAAGGCTATCACCACGAGGGGAAAGCAGCATGTATCAGTATGAGAGGTTATAGGCTTTTGCTGCCAAGAGTTTTATTATATCCTGTCTGTTTTACAGGGTCAGACTTGGTAGGTGTCTGACTCTGCAGCTCCATCTCTTGGCAAACCTCAGGCACCAGATTACAAAGGTTCTTCGTAGTCCATGCATAGAAGCAGGATAAAACCTTTTCAGTACACACTACTCCTTATTTCCTTAGCTATAAATGAAGGACATAACTCTTTCCAAAAATAGAACAGGGAATTCTCTCATGTGCTTCCTTCAGTATTTGTTATGTTATCAACTGTTGCCCAGGAAACTGGAGTCCTGAAGTCAGAAACTGGAAATTCATAGAGAAGAAGCTGTGTTTTGTGGGTTTTTCAGATTTTTATCTATCTATTTATTTATCTATTTTGAATCTGTGACTTCTTTTTTTCTGGTAATGGGGATTGCTTAAGCAATTCCTGGATAAGCATTTTTATTAAAATTAAAAAAAAAAAATAGGATGTTCCTCTTTTCTAATCAGCAAGTTTGCTGATGTAATCATAAAATACATAAATACTTTGTTCTCCTCTTGTCTAGCTTATGGTCCAGTATCTCCAGTGAAGAAGAAAAGCCAAAATTCTTCAGTCAATTCCTATCATTTGCTTCATCGTCTGCCTCCTGTGTGACTGATGAGCCGATCAGTGTCTGTGTTTCTGGCTAAGCCTTGACGATTTGTGCTAGTTAATCAACTATTTCTGTCACAAGAACAGACTAGTCAAATCAAAGTTTTTCAGACCTATTAATCAAACATGGTAATGCCTTGATATACTCTGGATTTAAACTATTTTTAAAATAGATTATATTTAAAAAGCATAGAGATATTCAGGCTTTGAAAAGGAAATGGAATAAAATACACATACTGAACAATCTTGGACAGTCAAGTGACAACAGATTTTGGCTGTGAAAGTTTGTAAAGAAAAGAAGTAACAAGACAGACTGTGGAAGACACAAACTTCTAAAAGTAAATCAAGGCAGGTAAGAAATACAAGGAGCTTGGGTGAGATACTAGCAGAGCAAGATGCCATTACCGAGGAATGTGGTTTCCTTTTCAGATGAATATTGCACACTGGGAGGCAAAATATGAAGTACATCTTCTGGCTTCTAAATTTAACTGTAAAGAGTAAGAAAAAAAACACTCGGGTGTCACCGGGCAATTTGATGAAGACATCTTGCAGAGATAAAAAAAAAAAAACCAAAAAAAAGAAATAGTTAAGACAGGAAAAGAATTGAACAGGTGAGCAATACTAAAAATACTTTTTATCATCCCAACATAGTGCATTGTGATCAGTTCTGGACACCTTGAAAAGGACAAAGCAGAAATGAAATGAGTTCAGAGATGACAACGAAAATAATTAGAGTCATGAAAAGCTTCTAGGTGAATAGTAAAATTGAATCTATTCACTTCAGAGAAGCAGTGAAAAGATGAAGGTGTTCAAAATAATGAATGGCACTAAAGAAAGTGAATCCTGTTCATCATTTCCCATCATACGAGAGCAGGAGGACATTTGCTGAAAATGAAAGGTAAAGGGTGAAAAGCAATCCTTTTCCTCAGCATAAGACTGCCAGGTGAAGCTCATTGCCACCAGAGGTAATTGAGGCCAGGAGTTTCATGAATTAAAAAGGAATGGAAATGTGCATGGAAAAAAAAAGAATATACTAAGCTCTAAAAATAAACTGTGATTGTGATTTGAATTTAATGGAATTCGTCTTCCAGCTTAGGCTGCAGGACATGAAGCAGTCTTTGAGGGTGGGAGAAAGCAAACTTTTTTCCCTCAGAGGATTTTTTTTCTCTAAAACTACCTGCTCTGAGATTTCTCAAACCTTCTGCTGAAGCACCTGGCACTTTCTGCTCTCCTGGAGAGGACACTACAGCAGATACACGAGGTCCAGTCATAAACTAGTAGGTCCTGTTTTCTGCACTAATATATGGCAGCAAAGCTGGAAGAAGCTAAATGTGGCCATGAGGAGACAAAAAGAGACAGTTTGTAAAAGTGCAAAATGAAAAACAGCCCCAGAACAGGCTCAGTTCCTAAGCAGTCAAACTGCCAAAAAAATGATGCTTCCATTAAGAAACTAGCAGAGGAAAACAAAAGGAAGCTTTGAGAATACTGTTCTTCAGGAAAGATTATTAAACTGACAAAAGCCATGGAGAAAAAAAAACAGCGTCTGTGCAAAGAAGAGCCACGAGTAATCCAGGGAGCACTGAGTACAGCAGGAGCTGGCAGTTGCCCGAGTGAAAACCAGAGTTGACATCTTAACTCCTACAGAGGAAGAAATAACAGATATATTTATTTTTTCTTAGCTGATTGGCTTAGATTGAATCTTTAGAGGGCTTTTTTTGAAGAAATAAAATGTCAAAGGTATGTCCAGTTTTGGTCATTATTTCTGTAGGGCATATATCACTACCTTTAGCATTCTCCTTGTTAAAGCAGTTAGCAAGCAATGATGCTTTTGTGTCTTCCAAGATGTAAGGAATCATGCCAGGTAGGACTCTCTCTTGCTCCCCTGGCTATCAAGGGACTCAAGGCAGGCTGAGCACCTAAGCAGGGCACTAAGATTAAAGAGATGATACAAAATACACACATACACAACTTCTGTATTTCAGAAACGTTCCATTTTCTTCCAGCTATCTCTTCCAAAGTAGCACAAATTCTGAACTCTTCTATAATTTGCAATTAAAGTATTGAAGATATTCTTTTATATATGTATAGAATGCAGTTTCTATCTAGGCATTTTTCCCCTCACAGCATTGGTTCTGCCCCATGGTCACTATTTATGTGTTCTCTTAACTCTGCTATGTCACCTGATTTTTTCATGTGGCATCATCCTCATCCTCAGATGGCATAGCTCATTCTGCTCCAAGAGTTAAACATGACATAGATTTTTGTGCTACTAGTTTTTCCTATGCAGAATTTTCTAAAACTACAGGTGAAAAGATTAAATTGATCCTTTTATCTATGTTTTTGTATGCAATTGAATTTCAAGCTATTCAGAAAGAAAAAAATAAAGGAAATAAGAAATACTCTTTTTCAAATTGTTTTCCTTAGAGTTATGTAAATCCTTCTGTTGCAAATTCTTTTGGTCTTCTTTTTATAAAAGACTAGCCACTGTCTTGGTGGCCATGAATGTTCTTTGAAGTTGTTCCTTTTTCTACACAGAACTTCATCCTTTGAGCAGCTAGAGAAAGAAAGGCAGACTGAAGGGGAAAAATAACCAAGCAAGGACTGGGAAAAGTCTAACATATCTCTCTCCCTCAGTCTCTCAATGCATATTGATAGCAGGAAACTCACAATACTGCCAACTTGATCCACTGTTTGATTTTTATTTTTCATATAAAGGGCCAGTTCTGGAAAATAGATAATTATTAAAGTTTCAGAGATTTACAATAAACAATATAAGCTTGGAACCAGTGATCCAAGTAACTGGTATTTAAATACACACAGAAACATTTTGCTGTCCAGCATCAGACAGGGAATGTTAACCAGATGAAATATTTATTCATAGACCTTTGACAATTCAGTTCTGTGTAGGCAAGAGACTTGTCAGAGATAGGTACAGCAATGTGGGTGAAAAAAAATACTGTAAAGTCCAAAGTTGTTTTTACAGCTCAAAGCACATAACTTTTTGAACATTTGATAAAAGTTAGAGACAGAAAGGAGCAAGCTTGACTATGTGATCATCTACTGGTCAAATTTCTCTATTGACCGCAGTGGGAAATAATGTAAAATTAAAAAATAAAAATGAAATAAGATGAATCTGAGAGCTTCAGCCTCTGCTATGGCATGAACTGAAATATTACAGGTGGCCTCATATCACCTGGTTGTGCAATCCCACTCCCTGCAACTCAGTGATGCACTTGCCTGGTTTCTCTGACATTCAACTTGAGCTAAAAGCTTAATCTGGGTAAGATCAAAGCGATCTATCATCAAATCAAAGTGACTTTTGTGTGTGCATCTGCGTGAAACCTGAAAAATAAAAAAGCAATGATGACATCTGTTCCATCTTTTCTCACCCTTAGGCTTGCCCTGTAGGCCTCCTGCCCAAAGACCTGTAATTGGGATGGGTAAGCAAGGAACACAGGTGTAAAAAAAAAAAAAATCCTGCTTGTGCCTTTGAAAGAAAACTCTCAGTCAGTCGGACACCTTGTATGCATCCTTGTATGTAACTAGAACTCACCATTAGGGGACTGTGTAACTTTGAGAATTCAGTGAAACTCCCTCATTTAAAGCAAATTAATTTGGCCGCCAAAGCAAATCAACTTGGCTCTTCTGAAACAGAAAAATAAACCAACTAGGCTAGAATGTAAAATTATGAAGGAATTTGGGCAAACTGAGAAGTACGTTGGAAAAACAGAAGGAAAATACGATGAGGGAAAATTTGGTGTTGTTTTACCAATTCGGAGCCTTGCTAAACTACACTCTGAACTGGTTCACTCCTCAATCCTGCTAACTTTCATTAAAATCCAGGCAAAGAAAGAGAGGCACTTTACAGCAATATTTTATAATGGAATTAGGTATGAAAAAGCAATTGCAGGGCCAGCTCACAAACCTCAAAACACACTTTTGGTATGAGAAAGTTACACGTTTTGGCAGTAAAGAATTCAGAAAAAAAGCCAAACTCCACATCTTTTAAAACGAAAGAAAAGCCCATAGCTCCATTCCTATAAAACTGCTTTAAACGGGGCGACTGGAGCCAGCCTGGCTGCAGGGCCAGCCCTGGCAGCACCTCCCACAGGCTCAAAAGTCCAAACGAAGCGAGGTAAAGCTGATATCTTTAGCCCAGGAGCTTTCTGACGCCTTCTTGGCCCCTTGCCTGCTCTTTGCACTTCGCGGTGCCCTTCAGACCCGCCACAAAATGCAAGGCTGAAGCGAAAGTCCAAAGCCAGGGGGAACCGTGGGCTCTGAAGCCAAAGGGAGGGAAGAGGCCTAATCGTTGCCAGCGAGGAACGGAGAAGGGGAAGTCGAAGAGGAAAGAGCAGGGCTTTCCCCTCAGCAGAAATGGTATTTTAAAGTTTGCAGATCTATGCTGTTTTTATAGTGGACGGGCACTACAAAAACCAGACACTATTCACAGGAAAGTGTTTAGATGAGGTTCTCACTGCTATGGGAGCATCCCAAACTGAGTGTAACCTTACTAAATCTCTGGACTAAATCTCTTCTATAAGGGAGAAGCTGCGGTGATTTACTCTGGCCAAGGAAGGTTTTTATAAGCTTGGACCATTGCTGTCCACAACAAGCACCACTGGCGCTATGCTCGATGTCCTTGTCTTCACCTGCATGGAGGCTTTGACACAGGGACTCTGCTTTTCAGTGGTTATTTTGCCCAGAAAACCTCGCTCAAGGGAACTTTGATCCCCTCTTGGGATTCCCGAGCCCAGCAGAAATACAAATAACAGCAAAAGACACCAGCTAAAGATATGAAAAAGAACCCCAGTTTTTCTAAGTGGGCTTTCTGGAGCTCAGAGGCTCTGCCTGCTCCTTTGGAGAGACGGCCTGGCCCCACAGCCAGGACCCAGCTGGTAACCACAGGGGAACAGAAATGCAAAGCTGGTGGAGAGGAGTCCATGGAGGGGCCAGGACACAGCCATGTATTGCCTGCACACAGCAGAGAGGTCCAACGCACAGCACCAGCAGGAACTCTGCCCAGATGTGTTAGGCAATTCCCTACTGATACGGATTGCATCAGCCCTCCGGATACAGCTAAATCAGGCCAGAGACTTTTACTGTCTCTGAAACTCTTTAAAACACACAGTAAAAGCTTTAGTTTCTTTCTTCTTCATTTTTTTTTTGCATTGTTAAAAGTTAGCTAACTCCATATGTTTAATATTTTCAACTTGTTTGTTGTGTGCACTCTTTATTCCCTTTAATGTAACTCAGCCATACCATCCATGTACTTTTCAAATATGAGGCATAAATAAGTGGGGCAATAAGTACAGACTCCAGTTGCTCTGCCTTATAGGTAGTGCCTTCCCTCACGATGGTGCAGGGTCTGAAGCCTTGTCTTGCTCTGTCTTCAATTTACGCACAGGTTCCCCATTTCCCCAAGCTTCTCCAGACACCCTTGAAATTAGGGTCGGGCATTAATTAATAAATAATTGGTGTTAGCCATTAATAATGAGGTTAGAAAAGGACTCTAACCAGCCTTGCTTACATGTCCTGCTCGAAATAATCTCTTGCTTCAAAGCGTGAAGCCGCATGATGGCTTTCCTCCAGCTCTGCAAGCTGATTTTACGAATGGCCTGAGCATCCCTGATTTTACGAACGGCCGAGCGAGGCCGCGGGGCCGTCGCTGCGAGGGGCGCTTTGGGAGCGAAGCCGTGGCCGGCGGCCGGAGTGAAGGAGGCAGGTGCCGGCGGCGGCGCCCGGGCTCACGCTGCCGTCTCTCGCCGCTGCCGTCCCCTGTCGCGGCCATCTTGTGGATTAACTCTTGCCGCCTCAGAGGGCAGGAGAAAAGCCAGCTCTGGAGAGGAAGCAAAAAGCGGGATTGCTGTCCAGCAGGCCTGCCTTTCCAAGCGCAGCCCAGCGCTCCCACAAACTCTGTTTACCTCTCCCGACTCTCGCTGCTCTCTGGACTTTTGATCTTCAGCCAAATCTGTGGACGTAATTCCTCTGGTGAACGAAGACATCCATTACCTAGATAGTGTCACCCACTAATAGCATACTAGTTACTAGTATGTTCTAGCCACATATGTTTGGATCTAAACTGAAGGATCCTGTTCCTTTTTGCGCACTAGGAGCAGCCCTGCTGATGCCAGGAGACCTTTTGGGCTGAGTAAGCACTTCCCAAAGGGGCTGGCTATGCCATCACCCTCCAGATCCATTTTATTTTACACTGGGAAGTACTTCAAGAAACTCTGGGATGCTTCAGGTTATGCAAGGGCTGAAAGAGCAAAAAACACCAGTGCCATCCAAGCAGCACAGTAGGAAGATGTGTGATTCAGATGCAAAGTGGACAGGAATCCACGTAACTTAGAGAGGTTGACGAAGGCAGGAAAGGGATTAGGACCAGAAGCTGGAACATGAAAAGGCAAAGAAAAGGAAGGGGGCACAGGCAGGAGAACACGACAGATTTGGAGGCTGGCAGGACCAAGAGAAGAAAAAACATTAGAGGGAGTAGAAAAAGAAAACTGTGCCTGGCTGAGCAGTGGGAACATAAAAGAGCAAAGCAGGGACTGGTATTCAACAGTCGGAAGTAGTAGGAAGACTGCTGTATAAATAAAACACTGTACAGGAAACACAGAAGCTCAGATAGAACTGGGAATGCAGAGAAAGGAGAGCATATGTGATGAGGGTAGAGACAGCAGTGGAGAAAATGTGGAGAAGAGGTGGAACAACTAAAGCCTAACTACCTGAGTCCAGGAGCTCAGAGGGGCTTAGTCTCACCTTACCTTTTCTGTCAACAAATACCTACAAAAGTTCCTGGCAAAGCGTCCCAACTCTCCCGGGAGCCCCGTCCACCCGGCACAGGGCGGCCAGCCACTGCTCTCTGTCATGTTCTCGGTTGCGTAATTGGCATTAGTCCCTGCACAGAAACCTGGATTTTCATCCCTCTTGTTGACATGCCCACAGGTACCAATAGCATGACTACAGCCCTGTGTTTTCTTTGCTTTTTGGAAACGAGACTCCCAATCTGGATTACATTTCATACGTCATGTTGCATTGTATAACTCCTGTACCGAGAATCCGTACTATGAGAAAACACCCACCAAGGGTTCTGCTCCACTGGCAGAGAAGGCTGGAAATTCTCTTTCATACTATAGTGTGCCAAAAGTAAACATAGCTTATTTCTTTTTAAGGGGTTTCAAATGAAATTTTTGGAGCCAGAGCAAAAGAAATACATTCTTCTTATAGTTGAGCAGGTTGAAGAAAAACATTTCAATTTGACTTTCCCAGAGGAAAAGAAGAATCCCACTTCCAGCACAACACAGTCACACTTCAGGGACAGATACCCCGGTAAAATCAAAACTCGTCAACAGACATTTTAATTTTGTAGAAATGGCATTTTACCTTAGTGAATAAATTTGTGTTCTTTTTAACTCAAACTTTGTATTGTTAATCTACAAAATGAAGTAATATTTTTCTCTCTTGGAAAATGCTATGAAAATAAAACAAGAAGAAATGTGAAGCACTCACTTTCTACTGTAATTAATATTATTGGAAAAGGCCTATGAGAAAACAAAGGATGTCATCTTCGCAACAGGATTTAAATCATGAGCATTATGTTAACCTTAAGGCCTACAAGATGATGAAGAGTTAAAAACATGCCAAGGCCCTGCCCATGCTGGGCAGTGCATTCAGGCAAATATCCTGCAGGTTAAATAAATGAATAGATAGATAGATAGATAGATAGATAGATAGATAGATAGATAGATAGATAGGTAAATAGTATGCTGATATAATTATAGGCTTTGTACCTCACATAGGGGGACATTCAGGCATCCTTCTTTCTGACATTTTCTTGAGAGTCTTTTCGGTGACTTGGCAGCCAGAGGAACGTTTCTGTTATTTGGTTCCTTGTGTCAAGCTCAATTTGATTTGCCTTGAATACGTAATCTCATCCCTCACCTGGCTGCTTAAGAAGCTATGTACTATCCTTTTCCCATTACAAAAGGTATCTCATTAATATAGATAAAATAGGGCATAGATATATTTGAAAAAGCATTAAACTTCTGCTCTAAGCTGTGTCCACATTATATTTTTTACTTTGGAAGATTTTTTTATCAGCTTTTAGATTCACTGTGTTTTCAGTATAAATGAAATGATTAATAGTCACCAGACAGGACAGAACTTGCTACATTTTGAAAGAGCAGTATGCTTGCGTGCTTAAGAGCATTTGGCTCTGTGCTTTGTGTCTAACCAACACCGCACCTAGGTGAGTTGCCATTGGATAGTGACTTAATCCCTGTCATGTTTAATCACTACGCTAAAAGATTTAAAGACTAACGTTAAAGACCATTCAACTCGGGCGCCATAGATGGAGCTGGGAAAAGGCATTTGCTTTGCATGGTCAAAACCCATGTCAAATCTTTGAGAGTCAGTCAGGAGACGTGAGAAAGAATTGCTTTCTCGGTAATCCCCCGTGGCTCAGGCATCTGCTCTGATGCCCTCTGACCTAGTGTAAGTTTTGCATACAGGGTGTTGCTTGCCCCATTTCCTTCAATAACTGTCACGGGCAATTAGCTCCAAGCCACCTCTGCGCTGTTTGACACCAGTCACAGAGTTGTTAGTCCAGGGAACGCACCGGGAACCTCTGCAGTGAGGATGACTCCTCTGTTCCCCAGTGCAAAAGACACGAGGGCCCTGGTCCATATTCCCTGAGGAATTCAACCCCAATAATGGAAACCCTCCTGCTTGAAATGCACATTGTTTCTGCATCTCATGGCTAGCAGCAGTAGGCAGGGCTGTTTCTGTCTGTCCAATTGGTTATAAAGTGAGAAGCCTCTCTTGGAGCTGTGGACTTTGCTGTAATTCTCCAAGTGCTGTTAGTATGTTTTTATCTGAGATCTCAGACAGCTGAGAAATGCAGCCAGTGTGAAATGCAGCTGTACATCCAGGTTTGTCCCTTGGGACCCTGTTATTCCCATGCTGCTTAAACTTCACTGCCTTCTAAATTCATTCCTCAGGTCTAAATCACGTAGTGATACTATGACCTGTAAAAACACTTATGACTTGGATCCTCTATATCTGAGAGAGCATCTGTCCCCATTTTCAGCCCAGAAATCCATCAGCCAGAGGACTCTGACAATACACTCAAACTAAGGGACAAGTGCAGTGCCTTCTGTGCTGTGTCCCACAGCTGCAGTCCCTCGCTGTCCAGTGGCTGCTGGACGTCACCGTGGCTTCTTCCTTAAGTTTGTTACCAGTTTTCTTCCAGTGGGAACAAGGGTAGGTCACGAGGTAGGAATGACGTGTGCCAGGTCTCCTTCTAACACGCCAGGATGCAGGCACCGCAGCTCAGGGGGTCCTCATGGTTCCCCAGTCAAATGCCTCAGTCTCGAGGAAGGACACGAATTCAAATACACCAGACTTGGCACAGACCATGTTTAATCTACTTCAGGAACGGCTTTGAGGTTAATTAGCTGTTTAATCAGACCATTTCCAGAATGCCATATGGAGGAACAGAGAAGAATTTTTTTTCCTCAGTTGCCACTTTGCTAACTGGTGTGGTGATAGGCAACTTTGCTGTTCAGTTTGTGTGTGTGTTACGTGTAAATGCATCTGGAGGTGGTATAGAGATGCATAAAACAAAAGAACAAAATAATCAAGCTAATTGGAATATTGATTTTAACCATATTCACCCAATGCCCAGCTGCATTTGAGATGTCTCCCACTGAGTTAGGAAGAAACATAGACTAAGTAAAGAAACTTTGCCAAGATACGGACTCTCCTTCATTGAAGTGATGGATTTTCATCCACATATGAAAAATCAGATTTCAGAACTCAGCTTATGAGAAACTAGAAAGTGTGTTTGGATTTACAGTACAATTTCTCTTCTTACAAAGAACTGAACAAGGCATTACTTGCATTACT
>JAVCKT010032475.1:0-24741 GCA_032273925.1 Rhynchotus rufescens | reverse complement strand
CTTGGATTCAGCCATTGTTACCCAGCATATTTAAAATTTCATATGCAAGTTGTTTTCCTCTGTGATTTTGCCAGTTTCTATTCACTCGTGTTCATTGGCATTAATTACCAGAAAGGGTGAAGGTAGGACATTATCTTCTCTATCCAAAGTAAAATCCCAAAGATTCTGCTAAATTTCCAGGGAAGTCTGTAGCCATAAGAATAAATGTCTGTGGAATTTAAGTGGTATACGTGAAGTACAGAAATTTGCAAGGATCTATCTATTTGCAAGGATCTATCTACTTGCAAGGATCTGTCTGCACCCGTTTGGATGCAGCCCTGTGCCACATGCTCTAGGTGACACTACGTGTGCAGGGGGGTTGGACTCGATGACCTCTGAGGTCCCTTCCAACCTTGGGCATTCTATGATTCTATCATAACGTGGAGAAGCCTTTTCTAATCATGTAAAATATGCCCATTTCCCCCAAGTTTCTTATGAGCACTGTGTTGTTTTTTTCATTAGGCATGTGGTTTAGAGAACCAGCATTCCCTGGCCTCCTTTTCCCTCCTCAGGAATTACAAGGTGTTAATTAAAGCCTACCCCGAGGCGCTGAAGATACAGGTGCATCGAACGATCTATTTTTGTTCTGTCTGTCCCGTTTGCTTTGAGTTGCTGCTTAATCAGTAGGACTCTCTTGAACCTGTTTTCGTGGCGAGCGAGCTGTTCCCTCAGCCTGGTGTGCGGAGCCTCCTGCCTGGGCACTGCCCGACGCGGAGCAGAGCACTGGACACTTACAGCACTGGTGTTCCCCAGTTTTCCTCCAGCTGCAGACAGTCCTCAAGCTGATCTGCTGCTGGCTGCAGCAACAGCATTCTGTTATTGTACAGAAGTGGGCTCCCAGTTTTTATTTCTCTAAGGATATTGGGTCCTATCAACTGTTTCTCCTAATCTGGAGCGATAGCCCAGTCCCCCTCACTGACATTCATGCAGTAATCTCATTTACTTTGGCCATTTAATAGAATAGTGGTAGAATCATCATAAGGAAATGTCACAGGATCAGTTCTTTTTTTCTTTGAAAATGAACATCTTGGGTTTTGCTGGATAAGAGTCTTGTTTCTTTCTTGTTGGTGTTTATTTTGTGTATGTCTGTGTATAGTGTGAGCAAAATACTAATATTTTTCTGCTCCAGTCATGGACTTCTTGGCCTGTTGATAATGTTTGAGCAGTTTTTTTTTGTGTAGAGTTGTTGTATCTTACTGCTACTTCTGTTTAAAAAAAAACAGTGGAGATCACAGTACAAAGTAATAAGGTAAAGATAGGGCCTCAACTACAAGGTTTGCTGCATGGACAGCTAAATAACAAGCAGCAATATTCTCTGTTTGCCATCTTTTCATTTACTGAAGTTATCTTAAGTCTATTTTAAGTGCAAATTAAAAATTGGTGAAACAGGGAGTGGTTGAATCATGAAATAATTTACTATCCAGTCCTTGAAAAAAAAAAAAAAAAAGAGAAGAGAAGGCGAATTTCAGGTCAGCAATGTCAAGACATTCTGCATTGCTTGTCTTTATCATCATGCAGAATCTTTTTATTAAGGCAGCATAGAAAGAATAGATTTATGGACTGAAGGTACAATGTTTAATATGTCCATATCCATCTAGATTGACAGTTCCTACGGACATGAATTTCCCAGGAGAGACAGTGTTACTGGTGTCAGTGGATGGCATCATTTACTTCAATGTTCCATTATTAAATTGATAACAAGATAATTCCTCTGCTTCTCAGAGACATGACAGGGTTTGCAATTGTTAACTTTCTTATTGCATAGGATTTGATGTTCTAGGTAGTTTTTAATAAGAAGTTTATTTTTATTTCAGTTCTGCAACACATGAAAAATACACAAGAAAGTGCAATAAAAGAGAAACCTGATTCAGTCTATAAGGCACCAAACTCCGTCTAGCCCCTAGTGTTTGGGGTTTTTGGTTTTATTTTTTAATTCTTTTTACAATAGTTAAGAAAAAAACGTGCTCTCATTGTTGTGCTCCCTTATAATAATGTGTTCCCTAACTAATAAATCAGCTATTTTTTCACAGATTTATATCCAAGGCATCTGTGGCCCCGAATGCGCCCAGCATGAACATCGCGTCTTGTGATGTGGGTTAGGAAGGGTCTGCGCTCTTTGAGCTGCATTTACTCTTTGCTGAAACATAGAGTCTAACTCCTCCCAAGTTAAGGAGGATCCCAAATACTGATTGAATAGCAAACATTTACTTCTGCTTGTCAGTTTGCTAAGATCCTAATTGATTTCCAGTAGCGTCACGCCTGCTGCGCGGCCTCATCCATCGCCGAGTGTCTGCGCTGGCACAGCCCCTGCAGTGAGTGCTGCCTGCCGTGGTGCCCCGTGTCACACACAGCTGCGTGGAGCAGGGACTCTCCAGCATGAACCCCCAAGCTAGGTAAAACATTTGGGGGTGAATTTTCTCTTGTCCAAAGGGGCAATTTGTGTCTAAAAAGTGCACTGCAGATTGTGTGGAAAAAAAAAATCTTCAGTGTAAGAAACCAGATGAAGTAGATGATAAAGCCTTCATCTAGTTGATGAAGGAAGAAAGATGATTTTGAGTGATCAGTTCATCAATGTTCATGTGGAAAAAACAGAGGACTACAGCTGTAGTGGTGACAAAGGTGGCATTGAGCTGGGTATTTCTTCTGGCAATACATGACATAACTGTGTTTATGTTCAGAGTCTGACTTGCAGAGGCTAGCTGAACAAGCCTGAAATCCTTTTCTTAAGATAGTCTTCAATCTCTGCATTCCATCTATAAACAGCAATGGCCCTTTTTCCACATCTCTCTCTGTCTCAAACAGGTAACTGTTACAAAATCAGTCGTTCTGCCTCCGTGAAAACTCTTGCTTTGACAGCTTTCAGGGGAACATTCTCCTAGTGAAAATATTCACCGTCTCCTCCTATTTCTGCAAGGAGTTTGCAAATCAGATACAAAATCCTGGGGATTTTTGCGAGTGCTTCCGCATGCAGAATGAGGCGCAGGCTGCAGCCGGCAGCAGCGTCTCTGTGGAACATCTGTTGACGCTTGGGGCAGAACTTACCTCAAGCTGAAAATTAATCAAGCCCGGTGTGAGGGCCGCACTGGTTGGGGCGGCTGGATTTGCTTAAGTGCGGGGAGATTATGCGCAGATCTGCAGGAATCGTTTAGGGATAGATGTGGATTAAGGGCCAGTATTGGAAGAGCGTAAAAATATGGTTATTAGTGGCACGTGAATGGATTATTGCAATGGCTTGGGGATTGTTTGGAAGTTTTCTTAAATTTGCAGGAACTGACAGTGTTTGCATTTAAATCCAGTCCCGTGAGATGTTTCAGAATGTTTGAATGTACTGGAGCTCCCTTAGTCCCTCCGGAGCAGTGCAGGACAAATTTTCTACCTACAGTTTTACTGTTGGCCTCATTTAAACAGATGTGCTCAGAACTGTCTGACCCAAAGTAGGTCCCGTCATTTTTTTTTCTCTCCATCCTTTTGTTCTGAAACTCATCACATTGTCAGTCATAGAGGAGAAAGATCATTTAAAACCATATGCACTGGTGAACCTTATTCTATTATTTTTTCATGCTATTGCATTCCTGAGACATCCCTGTAAAGATAATAGAAATGAAATTAAAAAATCACAAGGGAAATAGAGTCTAGTTTAAGCTTCCAGGGGATTATTACGTACAGGGAGAAAAAATATTTTAAGGATTATGAGAAGTACCTTGTCAGTGCCTTTTAAGTAGAACAACTACTAATGCATTAGTTACAGAATTGTGTGAAATGGAGGTTTTTACTAGGTGCTTTAGCTACAGTATATTCAATTTACAATCACGTCCTAAATGGTACATTATGTACCTCCCATTTCCATCTTGATTTCCCCCACCCCCAAAAAAGTGTGATGAAGAAAGTCCCGTACGTGAGCGATGAGTAAAATCCTGTGCATGAGCGATGAAGAAAATCCCGTAGAGGACACGGTGTCGGCTGCTGCAGTGCTGCAGTTACCGCTCGCGAGTGGTGGCCGAGTCCTGCAGCTCGTCGTGCCGAGCTGGGCCGCGAGGACCCTGCTGCGCCGCCAGGGTGGCCGTGCCCGGCGCGGCGGCAGCATCGGGAACCCCGTGCGGGGCATGGAGCTCCATCGGGATCAGGAGCAACACGGCTCGGCACGCCGGGATGCTGTGGAAAAGCGGGCACGTGTCTGGAAAGGGTGAATGTGATAGTGAGGAGAGGCTGGAATGGGATAGGATTGATTAAATTTAATATGCACTGTGACTTCTAGCAGTTGTTATTGCTACCTGTCTTCTACTATGTGCTTTCTAGGAGGTAACGTGATAATATTCCGTGTATTTTTCAGAACCTCCCATATGTAAATTTTAGGAACAGGGTCCAGTCTCACACATCAGAGGCAATGCTCCTACAGGCCCATGTCTGATTTTTGGAGGGGTAGAGGGCGGGGAGGTCATTGGTACCAAATGGCAGGGCCGTCAAGGTGTATGGGGGAAGAAAAACTGCTTGAGCAAGAAGAGCCTGTTAACATGGAGGGCTGGGGCATTTGCCTCCACATAAGAATTAAGGTTCATTTCAAGTTACCAGAGAACATCAGGGAATACAAAGAGAATTAAATGTCTATTTAAGATATATCTATTATCCCCTCTGAAATAATGGTTTTCATGTGAACAGCAACAGCAGAAATATATTTTTTTCTTTCAGTCACTTTTGTTACTGTAAACACTGTACACTGCTTCTGTCATATATAAATACTTTTAAATTTGAATGGGAATCAATATTTAAAAATATGCTGTCTTAATTAGCAGCTCTTTGACGTATTGCCTATCTTGTTCTTCCTCCGTTGCACCCTCTCAGCAGATTTTTCAGATTTCATTAACAGTGCTTGACAGAGCCTTGCTCATGTTCTTGTGCTTGGTCACCCCGGATGTCCCACAGCTTTCCCGTGTGAAACATTTGGTTTGTATAACAGCTGAATTCTCTTATCATTTGCGTGGTGACTAACTGTGGAAATTCTTATCGTGATGTTAGGATTTGAGTAGTTCTTTTGTTTTGTTTAGTTACCTTGCAAAAAGTGTAAATTTGCAAAAGATACAGTTTCTAGTAAACTTACAGATATAGCAGTAATTTAAGTAACATTTTTACTCCCAGATTTTCTCATATAGACTTTCTTAAAATTAATTTTCACAATGAAATGTTTTGATGTCTTAAAAAATGGAGTTCTTTAAAGACATTTATGTTTTTTTCCTGAGTAGCCAAGTTCTCTTGAATACTGAGTAGTTGATAGAGCAAATTCTGTTTCATAAGCATTTGTATAAACCTATATAAGGCTGTTTGGAATAGAAAAAGGGTTATATAGAAGTGACAAGCTTTATCTCTTTCAAGTATGGAATAAAGTCACAGCCAGGAAAGATCGTGTGGGTCTAATGAAAAACTATTTATGCCAGAGATGATGCAAATGAAGGGGTGCATAATAGCAAGGCAGATAATTCTTCAAATGCCTTCTTCTCAAGAGACCTCCATCTCACAGACATGAGGCAGAAAGGTGACTTTCATGGCTAGTTTGTAGGTAGGTGGGAGGTAGATTGATAGGGAGATATCCATCCAGCAAGTGCTGGAATGTAACGGCAGTTACAAGTCGTATTGTCCTTTTAAATGAATATATTGTGGCCTAGACAGACCTACTTTTCTCCATAGCTACCTTCCCTTTCTAGGTATACTTTCTGCTTTTTTGAAGATATTTAATATATCAGATTTTTTCTGGAAATAATTTGAGAGTTTACAGCTCCCAGAAGATGTATGTTGAATGATTTTTCTAGACCAGATTTTTAAATACTCTCTAATCTATGAATGAGTCATTAACCCTTAACATTATGGGAAAGTTCAAGAGAAGTGGTACACAGACTGGAAGGGAAAGGATAAACTCATTCCAGGTATTAATGCAGATTGTGAAGCTTGTTTGGAAAACAAAACTCAAACTAAGCTCATCCTACCTGTGAAGCAAAATTAAAACTTTCATAAACAAGAAGTGTGGCCAAATATTTTTCTGCTTTCCTCTCATGACAGTTTCTCTACCAACCCTCAAACACTTCTGATATTATATGAATAGTAAAGAATTTAAATGTTCCTTCAAGCTGAACAGCAGCTACATCTCACCATTGGTTCTGTGCCTCCAACTGCCTTTGTTCTCATTTAATCATATCCCATGTGAATTCCTAGATGTTTGTGAATTCCTGTATGTCTGAACAGGCCTGCTAGTTTTCCTTAGCAACTTGTGTTGACAAAATGGGTGACCCTTTAGACCCTTTTTTTCATCTCCAGTGGTTTGATTCCCGTATACAGGTAGTTATGTTAACTATACAAATAGTTAATGTCTGGAATTTTGGCATACAAAATCTGGTAACGCAGCTTGAAGTGACTGCATATTTATTCTTTTCAGATTCTAATTGCCAGTATCATGAGCACCTATAGCAAGAGTGATTGGACTGAACTTTCAAAAATGGCTGAGGTAATGTTTTCCTAATTGTGCTTCTTCATCATTTTTGTCTTTTCTTATTCTTTATAAATATAAAAAGAAATTCCTTGAAGGACGTAGATTCAATGTGCAAAATGAGAGCTTAAAACATGTCCATTATAATTTGTTTATTCTGTGATTTCATTAAAACGATGAGAATGTAAATTAAAGGAAACTTATTCTGTAAAAATGGTCCCTTGGATTTTTAAACAGTACCTGGAAAGCCTTTAGACTTTGAATCTATATACTTTTTATTTGCATTTTAAGCAAACTGTATATTATGACGGATGCCCTGATAAAATTTAATTCTACCTTTGAGAGTCTAACTTGATCTTACCTTGCCTACAGGCACACTAGTTTGACAGCACCAGAAGAAATTTTGAATATAAAACTCTTCAATATTTAAAGTATAAAAGGCTCATTTAATGCTATTCCAGTTTTAATACAGACTTTCAAAAATGATAGGAGAGGAAGCTGGTGTATGTAATAGCAGTCAGCAGGCTTCCTATAATATAAATCCAGTCTTAGACAAATGCAAACAGACCATACCCCTGAAACTTTGTTTTTTGAAATCATTTGAAGGAAAAAAAGCTATATATAAGGTATAAAACATGTTCCATAGTGAATACTATAAGAAACAGTCAATTAAGAGAATTATGTTGTCACTCAGAAAGATGTATGTATCCAGCTATAACAGGAAGTTGTGTTTGTTTTTTTTAAATGAAAATTTCATCACAGATCAAAATACCTAGAGGAAATAAAAAGCATATTTTCAGACCAGTAAAGGAAGGCTTTAACATACTTGATAAAGAAAAAAATCTACTAGTTTATCATTATTGTGCTTATCAGCATAGTATTTTATAAAAATTTTACATATAAGTATTTTGTGTATATGTTTCGTGTATGTGTGTGTATATATATATACACACATATACATATCTGTATATAATTAAGGGTTCAGATGTTTTGAAGTCATGTTTCATGAAGCCATGCATGTATATGTTTGGGTATCCTTTCTTCTTTATTCCCAGTGTGTTAAAGTCTCTCATGGTAATACAGGAAGACACTTCACTGTTTTCTTAGGACATTTTAAACCTGTGAGGGAAAAAATCACTTTGGGGACTTAGGGAAGCAAAATTAAACATCATCAGTAATTGGCTTTGTGATCTTCAATGCTAGTCCATTTTATACCTGTATTTACCTAATTGACCATGAAATCTTTTGTGGAATCCATGCTTGACATGAGCTCTGCTGCTTTTAAACTGTCTCTGATGAATGGCTTTATAGTGCCACGTGCTCCCTATTTTTAGTACAGTGCCACTGCTACCTAATTTTAAGGCGGATACTTTCAATCTCTGCTTGCGCTTGTTACTCCTTTGGAAAAGATTGATTATTTAAATGCATTTAATAATGCCCCATATATTTAATATTGCTTTCTATGGCAAATAATCCTGACTTTGCACGCAGGGTTGCACTTGTTGGAGAACTCTGGAACCCACTGCTTATAGAGCAGTGATATTTTATCACATACCTAAGCCTAAGACGCTCTGCAGCAGGTGATAGATGTGGCTTTGCAAAGAGCACGAGCCCCAGAAGGTGCTGGGGTCCCTCTCCACAGGAGGACGACCTATTCGTCCGAAAGGTCAGCTTGTCACGGAGGCCGATAACACGGGCCCGGCGCTGCGGAGCTGGCCGGTGCCGGGCGCGTTCCTGGAAATGATGGATAGCTTCCTGCCGGATCGCGCCGCGCAGCGCTGCTGAACCATGGCCACGCAGCAGGCCAAAGTACGTCAGGTCAATAAGAAAAGCCAAATGCAAATGCATGACAAAATAGGATTTGCAGCCAAATGGAAAGCCAAGGGAGAGATCCTAGTCCTAGGCAGGAGCAGTTCCGCAGGGAGAAACGGAGATGTGTTTGTGCACTGCCCTTCTGCGTGTCAGCAGCTTTTCCTCTTTAGCTTTGCCTAACAGAGGGTGCTGAAGAGAAATTAACCCACTTAATATGTTTGCATGGGCTTTTTTTAGTAGCCTTGGCAGACTGCAGAAACAAATTACTTAGCCACAGAAGCTGTGGCACAGGCATCTGCAAACAATACAGAGAGGCAAAATCCATCAAAGCAAAAAGGAGAAAATTGCTCCTAAGAGTCACAGTTCTTCAGAGCACAGAAGCTACCTGTGTAATGCAAACTGCTAAACCTTTCTCTCATGGTTTCAGTAAGGCCCCTATTATATATCTCATTTTCTAATATTTTGCAGAAAAAAAAAAAAAAGCCCTTATGGTTGTCTGTTGTTAATTTCTGTTTTGCTCTATTTTCCATTTCAAAAGCCACATCAATTCTTGATTTTTTTTTTCTTGACAATAATCAACACATTTGATTTTCAGGCTATTATAACAACAGCTTTGCGATTTTTGTCTTTGCAAAAATCAAGCACCTAAAAAGATCTCTTGGACATGAGCAATTAGTACTACAATGAAAGAGTTAATTACTTAAGATTATGCTTTTTTTCTTCCTTTTGCACGTTTCATAGGTTGCTGGTGCGGACGCACTGGAGCTGAATTTATCGTGTCCCCATGGGATGGGAGAGAGAGGCATGGGCCTGGCCTGTGGGCAGGTAAGACCCCAGCAGCAACCTCTTTGCTGTCTCCTCAGCATCCTGCCCTAACGCTCTGAGTGTGGCACCTCCGGGGGAGGACACGAGCAGCAGGTCACTAGCTTGAGATTTTGGGGTTGAACATGTTTAAATATTTATTGCTGCAAGTGAAAAATGACAGAAGCTACGAATATACAAAATGCTTAGTTTTGTTGAGAATAAAAATACACTATGTATTGGAGAGGAAACAGTAGTAAAACAGATAATTTTCCAAACCTGCTTGGACAGAGTTTGGTGATTGCCACCGCAGTGCCCTGTAGATGTCTTCCAGATCATAACACAGTGCAAACTGTGTATATCAATAATGATTTGGAAAGACAAGAGATACAGGCACATTTCGCATGTTTCTTCTAACGTTTTTTAGCATTTGAACCCAACAGTATTTCTGAAGTGCAGGATGTGGCATACATTCTGGTAGTGCCACCTGCAGTTGCCTTTTCCTGCTGTAAGACCATGTTCTGCAATGCACAGACTTGACGGTTGCGTGCAGTTTGGGCTGTCATCAATGCCTTGTGTCTCTGTCACGCTGAAATCTGATGCAGGATTTTTGAATACTTTCCATAACATTATTTAGGAGAAAGTGTCTTGTTTTGCTCATGAAAACACAAACGCTCTCAAAAACCAGTTGTTACATTCATTTCTCTTCAAACTTTTCAGATTTTTGCATGTTTTGCCCATAACTTTGAAGTTTATTTGGGCTCAGAAACATGTCTGAGTGTGATAATGTAGTAAGTCGCTGAGAAATCTTGGTTCACCCAGTCTCTTGGGAGATATTTTTTTCAGTTGGACCATCAAACTTTCCAAAGACTTCTGGGCTTCAGGTACACAAGAAGATAGTTGGTCTGAGTTTGCATATTCAGGCACCGATCTGGCAAATCCTATCTTCCAAGTGCTTAATTTCATAGATTTCCCATCTTACTACTGACAGCAGAGAGAGGAGGAGAAAGATGCATCATGGGGATCACAATTATATCCCCTAATAACAACATGATCATTCAGCTGATCCTCTCAGTGGAGAGTCCTGAAGCTCTTGATTCATCCTCTCTCCTTGGCTTGACACAGACTATTTGAGAACTGAGGTGTGCTTGGATACCTAAGCCATTAACATGGTGAAACTTTGCCAGGGAGGCAATAGGAGCTGTAATGATTTCAGGGGAAAACAGAACTGGACACACTTCACTTGCATCTTTATCATAATAATGTTAATGCTAGGCCTTGTGCATGAGAATTTTATTATTTTCTAGGTGCAAAAGTATGTCAGTATATTCCCTGCTATAGGTTGTTATTTTAATGGAAGTAACCTAGATGCTTTTCATGGCTAATGGTCATTTTGCAAAGTTTTGATTAGGAGGGGGGGAAAAAATCACAAAAATTGAGAGGAGAAAAACAATCACAAAAAAAGCCTTCAAGACAATTCTAGGAAGATGGTATAGCTTTTTTTTTTTTCAAAAGTATTTTTAACAACAAACAGTCATAATAGCCACTTTTATCAGTTTGTGAAGCAATTCCCACCCTTCTCTCTCCATGGTATAGCTCAGTAGTTTGGGTTATCTCCACATGAGATGGCAAAACCCTGTGGAAGGGTATGAATGAGTCAGGGAGAGCCCTGAGGGGCATGGAAACTGAAATAGGCTCATTTCAAGCTTTTTTTTTTTTTTTTTTTTTTTTTTTTTGGGGTTTTATTTAAATTGTTTATTATTTCCAACCTGCACGGGTTGGAATAATAAATGTATGTGAAGTTGCTTAGATGTGTAGTCAGTAGGGAGCTGGCTGCTACATGAGTTTTTACATATCTTTCAGCTACTGTAAAATTAGAGAACCAAATGCAAAATTGGAGCACTCAGGGCTATCGCGTGGATTTGTGGCTCTCCTTGGAGGAGATCCATAAAGCAAGATTACCTTATATATAAGCATGTGCTTGTATAATAATAATATTTCTCACTTTCCCAAGCAATATGGATATTCTTTTGAAAGTTTAATATATATTGCTCTCACTTAAACATATCTTGTCTTTTAACTTTCTTACGAAAATGAGAGC
Source organism: Rhynchotus rufescens (assembly GCA_032273925.1). Taxonomy (NCBI): domain Eukaryota; kingdom Metazoa; phylum Chordata; class Aves; order Tinamiformes; family Tinamidae; genus Rhynchotus; species Rhynchotus rufescens. The sequence goes on along the minus strand of JAVCKT010032475.1, from coordinate 13,516 downwards.
TCAGACAGTTCTTCAGACCAATAAATAAATAAACCAAATGATCTTTAAGGGGCAAATCCAGAGATTCTTCCTTGGAGGTGGCCGTGACAAATAGTAGTGGCTTTAAATGTAGTTTGCTGAGGCAAAGGCTGAGAATAACACTACATGCTAGGACATCTCTCAGTGCTCTTCGTGGGAGGTTCTGCAAGTGGAGTGCCCTGGAGACCCCTCATAAACCAGGCAAGTGCTAGGATGTACTTTGGCTTAGCTCCTAATACCAGGTTTTCCAGGGCTGAAGTCCGGCAGGTGGTAGATACGTGATGGGAGGAAGAGAGGGCTCATACACACTCTGGAAAAAAAAACATGTTCGGTGCCTAGACAGCCGGGCAGGAGGCTTTGGGAGGCAGAAGAGCTTTCCTGTTTGTACAGTGAAGCAGGGTTTCTTAAATCTTTTTGATAACATAATCCAGATCTTCATAGGAAAATTTCTTAGGGATTATGTCCCTTTTCATGCCTAAGCACATTAAATCCTCAGGAAACTACAGAAATTGGTGAGATGAAAAATAAAGGCAGAAATACATGTATGTGCATTTTTGCTATTTTTAATGTCTAAAATGTTCTGCTTTAAAAAAAGAAAAAAAGGAAAAAGGAAAAGAAAGGTTAATTGCACTGTCTACTTTTGCTCCTCATTTCAATTCCTATGGTGTGCCTAAGGGTAAGTGTAGAAATCTGGGAACATTAGATTCACTTTTTCTCTATCCCATTTTGTTATCTCCTCTCAGACACTTCCACTGTTTCATACCACAGTAATTTTTTTTAAATTCTAGATACATCCAAATAAGATATATAAAAAACTGGTACTAAAAGTGGCTGCTTGTTTTGTACTGCATTACAGTTCTCAGCTTTTATTTGATTTTAATTCCAAATCATTAGTGCAGACGCTCTGGCGCCTGAACAGCATAGCTAGCCAGAGGGTAATATTAAAGATGCATCTGTATTTCTGCCAATAAGTTACTTAAAGCTGGTTCTGTATAAAATGTCAATTATGTTTACTAATGCTGATTAATGATAATAAAGTTAAGATATGTATTCTTTGAGAATAGTGTGCAACTGTAGCTGTAGACCATTAAAAAAACCTGAGAGTTTTTATCGTGAGGTTAAACAGTACTAATGCACAGATTTTCCTTGAATCAGATAATGTAAGTGTACAAAACATTTAATAAGCAGAAAGACAATGTGGTGGACAGCAGTTTATTACTGTATTTGTGGTAAGCTTTGTATCTCTTCACTGGAAACCATACAAAGAATCTTTAAATCTTTTATTTTTAGCATATACTTCTAAAAATGGTATTGAACCTTCAGGACCAATACTATGGTTTTAAACCCATGAATATCTGTGTTTGGCTTTGTAATTTTGGTCCAGAAGTCAAGAATTCCCTCTAGGTGAGAGGATAAAGCAGCACAGGAACATATTGCCTGGCGAGGTCGGGTGACCTCCATCCCCAGGGTTTCAGGCTCGTGTGGGCCAAGGCCGGGCTCAGCCCACGTAGTGTCACCAATACTCTTGGCCTCACCTAGATAGTCTCCAGGAGACCTTTCAGACTAATCTTTATGTTGTTCTGTGGAGTCACCACACTAAATTTCTCTCTGAGAGCATTGCATTGTTTATACCAGAGATGGGAAATGAAGAGTGGATTAAGGGTAAGCACAAGAACTCACTTGTTCACGGTGGGGGATGATGGTCACAATGACAGGGAGAGCTCAAGTCAGAACCAACACGTCAGCTAAACTTACCAAAGCACAGAAGGTGCTTCTGGACTTTTCCTAGCCTATCATATTCAAAGACCTTAGCCTAAAGGCAAGAATAGGGATTTTCTATAAGCAAATATTAAAATAACATCATGACTTATAAATATTTTCCTTGGTCATACCTTTTAACCCTCCAATATATAATGTATATTAACATATCTCACCATTTAAGTTATAGATTTGGGGGACTGTTTGCTTTTTTAATTTATATTAAAGGAGATATATATTTCTGTCTCCTGAGCACTGAAATATAGCTCCTGCTTGTTTAACTATTCAGAACATACACAAAATGATGTTGCTTCGTAGTTGTTTTTTTACCTTTATTTTCATTTTATTTAAACTCTAGTTGTCGCAGCCTCTGCTGCTAATTGTGTTTATGCTTATTGCCTGCAATTAGGAGGCAAGACTCATAAAAGCCCACATTGCCTTGTTCACGAGAAGAATCTGTTAAAAACGGCAGCAACAAAACACAAAATCCAACCAAAAGCACTGGTTACTCTACAGAGATGAAAACTGGCCGCATGGCACAATTGGATTTGCTCCACTGTACCTTGGCAGTGGGAAGGATGAGGCTGCTGCTTAATTGAAGTGCACAGCATAGCAGGATAATTTGCTGTTGCTCTACAGTCAAGGAGCTTGAAGTGTTTTAAATAAATGATGCCCCAAACAGAATTTGATTATATCTGTGTTCATGTGGCAGGCTACTATCATCCTACAGTAATATGTTGGTTAAGTATAATTCATTGAGTCCTGCAGGCAAGATTAGTTCCCTCTCTTCTCTTTGGTATCAGTTAACTGCAACAAATTAATGCAAAGTACAGGAGGGTTGTGTTGCACTGTGCACTAGGAGGAACATGGCTCCCCAAAATGGTATAGCAGGGTAGTCAAAGTGGTGTTTGTGGCAGTGCCTCAGACTTTATATGTCTTGTTGTCCACTGGCACTGACGACGCTCCTCCTTTTTGGTTGGGAACTTAGAGAAATAAGGCCTGGCTCATCTCGTACACTTACTCTTAGACCAGAAGCTGTATGTGCTGGGCTTAAGTCCCTGACTTGCACACTAACCGTGGCCACGGGTCATCTTTTGAAGTTAGCTCAATTTTGGTGTTCTAACCTCTTTGACCTGTCCCCTTTTTCTTTTCCCCCATTTCATTCATCTCTGCTCTCTTTCTCGTTTCACTCCTCCCTTCTTTAAACTCCTGCTCATAGTATTAACCTGCTGCTGAGTTGATTTCAAAATAACTCCTGCACAATTTCAGTAGGAATCTGAAAGTCTCGCTATTCGGTCACGGCTGGCTTAGTGACCTCGACCACCTTCTCCTGGTGCCTGACTTCATTTCTTTTTCTCCTGTCCTCAAAGGATTCAGGTATAACAAAATATTATGATTTAAGTGCATTTATTCCACATTTTTGGTACAATGCTTGCTCCTTCCAATGCTTGCATATTTTACTTTTTGTCATATTCATAAGGACACAATACTTAAAAATGAGGCACGAGAGTTGAGTAGTATTTTGTCTTAAGGATTCTCTTTTTCATACTCTCAAGGAGAAATGAATTAAGATGCACAGTTTAATAAATTCATCATTAGAACACTATTCTGTATATTCAATATAAATTATATATTCAAGATAAATTTATTGCAGTTTGACAACATTTAATCCCTGTTACGGTTTTGAAAGATTTTTAATTGAATTACTCCAAATACAAAACAGAAAATAAAAAAGGTTTATAAATAGGACAATAATATTGACAGCACTGCCAACTCAGTGGGAATTTTTGATGACATGGTGTGGCTGTTGATAAGGTTTTAAATACTGTTTATGCATGGTGAGCTTTTATTTATGTATAGAAAGTGTTCTTTTCAGAATGAATTATATTAGAAAATGTAGAAGTGTATCTATCTTCTTGAAATTCATAAATATAGGAAAATAAGTTGGCATCCTTATTTTCAGTCTCACTGTAAGAGCAAGCATTTCAGCTAGAGTTTATACTCCGTGAATATCACAAAGACAGTTCAGCCAAAGAATCAGTGAATGTTGTGTTTTAAAAAGACTTTTAAAATGAAACTTTAGTGACTAGAATATTACAGGGCATATAGCAAGTGAGTGCTTCCTGGAAAGGAGGTGAAGCATGAACTTCTTAAAATCCGAGTGGCAATTCTTTATTTATTCTTGCAATTAACCTTTAGTACACTGAAAGCTTTCAGCAAGGGGATATGTAGAAAACTTAGGCATTCTTACATTTCTGTGATTACATTATTAAGTATTTTTTGTTTTTACTGATCTTCTCCACTGTTTTGCCTTTGGATACTCGGTGTCAGTGTAAGATACTGTAATTACTCATTATCACTGATGTCCTGTAGACAGGGTTCATTAGGAAAAATGTGATTAGCAACAAATATTAAAAGTTAACTACACAAAGCACATTAATAGCTTTTTTTCTCAGTGGTTTTGATTTTATGCCACTTTTTGATAAAGTTAATTAACAGTATGCTAACTAGTCTTTTCACTGCCTAAGTGAGATTTTTCAGGAATTAGGTTCATACTTTTAAAATTTTCCCTCACCTCCTAGTAAAACAGGGGCACTCAAAAGCTTCTTATTTACGGTGTCTCACATCTGAATAAAGGCACCCGATGCTTACGTTAGTGCTCAATGGGAAATCCTTCTCAGAGCAGCGCTTTTAGATTTCTTCATTTGTCCCTTTCAAAGATGTATGAATTCTCAAGTATCTTGATATTTTCTGTCGCTGTTACAGGAAAGGGACAGAGAACTTGGCCTGCCTTGAGCGCAGGACAAAGCTGTTTGTAGCTGCAGTACTCATCCATTCAAGTTCTGTGCTGTCCTTCAAAATTTCTCCTGTATGACGTAAACCTAATGAAATCTTTGTGCCTTCTAGCAGGTAACCTCTGCATGAACTAAAGAGCTGAAAAATTGTTTAATCATACTGTGTACCACTTTTCTGCAGTCATATGAACAACATATTTTGGTCTGCTAGAAACAACCAAGATAAAATATTTTGTTCTGTTAAGGGAAAATGTCATTTTTATTTAGCCAACATTTTAAAGATACCAGTGCTGTTGATGCATAAGTCTTACCTGTTAAGGATCTCCAAGAAGTTTATAAAAATATTGGCATGCAGTTGCACATTTTTCATCGGAATATTTAGGCCCAGTTGGAACGTAGGTCTCGGAACAAAATCATTTGATAATTTGAACTGGCAATTCCTGTGTCACCCTTTCAGGCCAACTGTTATTAACCTTCATTGTGACAACTGAAGAGAGTAATGGTTGGTTTTGAGTTCTTTAATGTTGCATTGAAATCAATAGCTGAAGATAGTGATTGCTACAGTTTTAAGTGACATCTTCATGAAACAAAGAGCTTTCTCATAATATAGCTTTTTTTTAAAAAAAAAAAAAAGCCTTATAATCTATTTTAAAAATAGAATGTTTTCTAGCAGTTATGTTTGTTTTGGTTGTTTAGCTTAACATTTTAAATTGAAAAATAGGAACTAAAGATAAAGAGTGGTCCTACCACCTATTTAGAGACAGGACTTGGTTTTCAAAATAAATTGAATCGCCTTTCTCTTAGTTGTAGGGAGAAGACAAAAACCGATAAAGCTTTTATGTGATCGGAAAAAGGGAGTAATTGCAAAGGTGACTAAAAAAGACAGCCTCAAAATTTCCAAGTCTCAACTGGGCTTGATCTTGACATCCCTCTTATCATTACTTCAGCTTGCATCACAAATCTATATCTTGTACTTTTGTGTACTGGTCAATCAAAAATACACAGCTCATTTTTGACCTTGTCTTAGTATTTGGATTTTTCTCTGTCATTAAGTGCTGCATTTTCAAAGGAGGGTGTAGGAGTGCCGTGCTGCTCCCACGCGCTTCCATAATGCAAAGTGCATCTCCCACACAGCACTTTGACAAATGTATTCTGGAGTTTGGATATTGACCTGTGTTAGTATTGGCAGCTGTTAGATGAGCTGTGGTAAAAACTTTGCGGCAGAGTCTTCTGTGGGTGGGCTTCAGAGGGTTTTGTTTTCCTTTTCTATGATTTTTTTTAATATACCATTAGCATCAGTCACTTGTGCAGCTCCGGTAGTGCACTGAAATAAGAAAATGCTCTAATAACTTGTTATTCCTATTCTTTCATTTGTAATAGTGAGAGGTGATCAAAGGCTGTTTCTCCGGTTCTTTCTAACATCCTTCAAAGGTTCTACTTTAAGTGCTGGAGAAGGGAGAAATAGTGATTGCAAGACCAAATGAGACTAAAAAAGAAGATACGAGAGGGAAATTTACTGAAATGGAAGCTTACTAGGAAATTGTGTTTCTATCATAATCATTTGTGATTTTTTTAAGATGCATTTTGTTAAACACTGTTAAATGTAAAGAAAAATCTTTTCATGTGCACCAGGTTTTTCAGAATAGGCTAACGGTTGAACCACAGCAGTGCCATAGTCTGGTTCTGGCTTTTCTCAGTAGCTGCTCTTGTTTCTGCTTGTGTGAATTTGGTCTCAGAAAGGTGACTAAAAGGGAGACAGAGAGAATATAATCTATTTAAAAAAAGTTTTGTCTTACTAGAAGTGCATGTTTAGGTTTGAGTTGCCTGATGAGGATTTTCATGAACTATTTTATTGAAGGTATCTAATGAGATTTTGAAATTATTTTGCTAAGTTAATGGGAAAATTTAGATATATAAGTAGAGCTGATAAATAAGGTTGGAAGGTTGGGCTAGATGATCTCTAGAGGTCCCTTCCAACCTTGAAGATTCTGTGAAATAGTATATGTTGAAATTACAGCTATAAAATCTGAAGAGATTTGTAGAAGTAATTTCTGTAACTTTGTTTTTTAGGACATTATATAGTTAGCGATGAGTGAGATTTAAGGACTGTACATGCAAACCACTAATGGATCTTGCATCATTTTCTGTGCCATCTAGAACTTCCCATCGTCAGAGACAGGGTAATGGTTTTATATAAAAGGTCAGGATGATAACTCTGTTGGACCTGTGTAAGAAAGCCTCAATACATGTGTAAAATTGGGGTTATACATGGAAGAGTTATGTTTTTCTCTTAACTATAAAGGTCCTTACCTTGGTCCTGGTCAGACAGAACTGCTGCCATTATAGTAATCAGGGATGGAGGGAAGATTGTACCATGTGGTTCGTTTTCTGTAAGTGTAATTAGGCAAGATCAGCTAATGTCCTATAGTGAGTGGTAAACTTACCTCAGAAGTTCCCAAGGGAAATTCTGTAACAGGTATTTTTATAGTATCTGATACATTCTGTAAATATATATATATGGACATGCATATCTAACGACATTCGCATGCCCGGACATCCAGGGATTATTTGTGGTGTTAGGGCAAGTGTATTCCTTACCCTAACACAGATGTATTTTCATCTTTTTAAAGAGCTAATGAGGTTAATGCAGGCAGTATCTCCAGGTTAAGGCATTCCGAGGAGCCAGGCTCAGGTTTGTGCCAGAAGAGCCGCTTCCAATCCTCATGTAGGTGACTCAGTGACACTGGCCACGGGAAGGAGGAGTTGTGCCTCTCTCTTTCTGCCTCTCTTCTTTCCATTCATTAAATAGATATAAAAGCACTTCATGCTTCAGAGGGATGTTTTGGATATAACCTAAGAATTGTGCTATAATAAGATGTGTAAAAATGAGGATCATGTAAGACCTGATAGATAGGTAGTAGTAAAAGTAGTTTCCCAGATCTACAGCCGAACATTCCTGTGGAAATCTCTTCATGATTTTATTCTTTTTCCTGTGAGAGAAGGAGAGGTGACCTCGTGTCTGCATGGCATTTTCACCCCACGTTTGAATCGTGCAAGTGGGATCTGCCTGGGGGGGGTGATAAGGATGTGGGCTTCAGCTCATTACTAATGCCAGCTGGAACCGGGAGGTGACTTGCTGCTTTAATTTCTGAGGACTTACAGTTCTGATGGTAGTTAAGCTTATCATGTGATCATTCACAAAAAAAAAAAAGAGAGAGAAAAAAAAAATAAAAAGGTGAATAGTTGTTTTTCCTCTAGTATATCTACCCACTGGCAATGAGTAGTTAGGATTAAAAGCTCCATCTAGCCTGAGGCTATAATGAATATTCAGGAGAAATGATTCTGTACTGCTGCTTAGGGAAGTAAAAAGACAACCTCTGTAACATGAAAATCTCCTGTGCCTTTGGAGTAAAAAAGCAATATTTGATTAAGAACAGAAAGATAGAAGACAAACTGATGTACCTCTCACACCAAAAGAGATGCTGTGTTGTATTAAATCACTAACAAATTCCTGTAGATCAGTGTTACGTTTTAGTTGATGCTAATTTGACCAAGGCTTTGTTTAGATGGCTTGGTTAAAAGAAAGAACAGCAGAAAAATAACACATGCTACCAATGGAGATAAAGTCTATTGAAACAAGCAGTTATTTTTCTGGATTGACAAACCACAATAAAATTATGATACAAATTCTGTAATAATTGCATTGAGTTATTGTTAATGAGAGAACCTGCAAACGTAGTTATATGTAACAGAAGAAGGTTATAATTTATAGTAACATGGCATACTTTGAATCAAAACCATTTAAGTCCTTTACTCGATTAAGCAGGGTGTATTTTAGTTAATTCATATTGTTGATTTTGCAAATGTAAATGCCCATCTGTTTTTACTGCTAATAGCTTTTTACATATCGGGCCATTTCAAAAATATTTTTTTACTATACAGGCTTTATCAACCACTTTATATTGCTTGATACCAATATAAACCACTGATAAAAGCTGCAGGCAGTTTCATAAAGTTATACTAGGATAAAAAAACAGATATTTTGGTTATATTAGCAGTGACATAGATTTTTTAGCAGAGATTTTTGTAATGAAATTTATGTGTCTCAAGATGTGTTCTCATACAAGCTATGTTCTCAACCTTTGAATGTTTTGTAATTCCAATCTCTGCTACAAACCAATAAATGGAGTTTGTAAATCAGCATGTATCTTCCAGAAATCTGAATAGAGAGGAGGTCCTGAATGAGCAGATTGCTTAAGCCAATGCCAAAATAACATCTAAATAGAATTGATTTAAACTCAGTGTTTGGTGTCCAGGAACAAGTCTGTCCACCTTCATTTTGATCCTGAGTTGCTAAATGTCATCACAAAATATTTTATTCCAAAATTAAATTTTGAACAACCTTTGTGTGGTAAGTGATTGCACTTAGATGTGAACATTCTCTTCCTAATTACTTAAATCCTTCTCAGGAGTTTTTCCTTGTATGAGCTCTCCAGATTGTTCTTGGCCCAGAGGTAAACTTTCATGGAGAGGCTGGATAATTCCCAGGGAACTTCCTCTGCATTATAGAGCTCATGCATTTTATATGAAGATATAGTGATAACACTATAACACTTCAGTGTCCAGTGGAAGGACTGGAGCGGGAAGGGGCTTGGGAAACAGGACTCAGGAAGAAGGAGGGAGCATTGTCCCTGCTGCAGGAAGAAAGGAAAAAGGGAGGAGGATGGACCGGAGAGGCTGGAATGGAAAAAGGCAAAGTTTGCTCCAGGGGAATCTAGAGATCGAGTGGATGCTCTGCTGGAGAACTTCCACGTTTAAAAGGGAAACTGCAAGAACTCCCGTGTATATGTGGTTGGGGCCGGCACAGAAGAAAATGTTTGATTTCACAGTAACTTTTCATGAACATACTCAGCATTATCTATGTATGGTATTTACTGAATGAATAAATGAATTATGTAAATCATTAGGGAAAAAAATGGAAATGCTTGTTTCAGTACAAAATGGACAGATTTCAGGGAAATTTTGTTTTTTTTATGCAAAATTCATCATTGTTCTAAATCCTATTAGTGACTCTTCCACTATGCAAGGCACTCTTAACTTGTTCTGTCTTTTTCTCTTAAAACAAAAAGTAGAAGCCATTTCCTCACTACAAAGATTGCTGTTTTTTCCCTTTGGAATCTTAAGTGGAAGAAAAAAAACAAAGATTTCACCTCTTTCATTTGGCTGTTCAAATTATTTTCCATTTAAGATACCTGTGGTTTTATGGGAACTAAAAATGGGCAGTTTTCCAAGACTGATCCAACAAATGGACCTTTCAAAAGGAATTGCCTGTACAAACAGCACAATCAATCATTTGAACTGTTTCCTAGCTGGAGAAATTGAAGATCTTCCATTGCATTTGCTGCATTAATTTTGGCATTGGAGTAGTTCACCTGATGGAAAACAAAAAGCTTAACTTACTATCTTTTGGTTTAAAAAAAAAAAAAAAAAAAAGTAAAATTATTTAGTAAGGAAGACAAACACATTAAATTGTTTAAGACGGAATGAAAATTGGGCTAATGTAAGTGAAGGAAATCTCCCAGTGAGCTATTCATATGGATTGAAAGAATGATGTCTTTTAAACTGGAGCAGGCGTGTTTATGGCAACACTGTAAGCAACTGTAAAGGAAATTCAAAACAGAAATGAAAGTCAAAGATGTAGCTACTTGTGTGCTGCCCAGGCAGCTCTCATGCTTGCTAAAAACAGGAAATACCTGTTCTTATTGCAAGGGCAGAGCTAAAGCTCTGGATTTTGCTGCTCTTGTAAGCACAGTGTACCTTCCAGGAACACAGCCTGTATTTTTTATGTTTGTATGTAATTTTTGGTGTAAGCTGACAAAAGCAGCAATGAAATATTTTGTTAGCTCACTAAGCTGCGAACCTGCATCTGCGCTGGATTACGTTAAACTGAACCTCATCAAGACTCAGCCCATTTTCAAAGTTACTGTGTAGAAGTGCAGCTTTCAGACTTTGTATAGTATCCAAATGGGAGAGAAATACTCCTATATGACAGAGCTATCTGTGAGAACAATGAAGATGTAGTAAATGTAAATAATTGCCGCAGTAGCAAACAACTTTCCCACGACTTTACTTGTACCTTTTTTTTTAATAGCACCATTTATGTTTGAATCAGGTTGTTATTGTGTTTTACATGCATCAGTATTGCAAATGTTAAGATATTTGTTGAAGAGCATTAACCAACAGAAAGAAAAGAGCAACTCAACTCATGGCCTAAAAGTTGTATTAGAGAATAACTGTTTTAGGTGTCAGAATTTGAGTGCTGGGACTACTGAGGTGTTTTCAATGGAAAAGATAGTTGATTGCCCTCTACATAGTACCTATTCCATATAGGAGCTGAATGCCTGGAAATCATGAAACGCCACCCCTTGGGGATTTCTATTTCCAGATTTAAAAGAAAAGATTTTGATCTTTCATTTTGTGAAGTCAGAGGAGAGCTCTGAACTGCTGAGTTGCATTCGGATAGTTCTGCATCCTTGGCTCATCCTGGTTGTTTTGATCAAAGTATAATCAGACAGTCCTTCAGGACTGCATTATTTGATATCACAGGGATTATTTTCAACATACTTTATGTAGAGTGAGTCATTAAAACTGAAAAACAGTCTTTAAAATAGAAGGGTAAATAAACCGTCATCCAAAGTGGTATTTTTGCCCTCTGGGAAATGAACGTTTTGTGATATCTTTGTCTTTTGAAAAAAGTAAATCTCCCTTTTCTCATGAACTAACCTTTCTGTAATGGATTTGTGGTTGCTTGATGTGTCTGAAATAAGTTAACTAATGAGATGAGGTGCAGTGCTGACATGTAATTTCACAAAATCACAGTATAGCCACTTATAACAAAGTTTTCCATTGCCTTGATATACCTTTTGTTCATACTACCTTTAATTATGTTCTATATTTATCTGACCTATTTGAACAGGATCCAGAGCTGGTGCGGAACATCTGTCGCTGGGTTAGACAAGCTGTTCGGATTCCTTTCTTTGCCAAGCTGACCCCAAATGTCACCGATATTGTGAAAATCGCGTTGGCTGCACAGGAAGGTAACCGAGCGCAGGCACCGGCTGTGCAATTTTACTCATTTGCAGCATGTGGGGACTTGGAGAGAGGGGGTGCTGGAATAACAACAAGTGACAATGCAAGCCAGTATGAAAACAGAAATATGAAAATATTAATCAATTTAGGATGAGCACGTTGATCACCGAGGTTTGCTAGATTTTTTTACATGTCATATTATAGAATATAGCAATCTCTGAAGGGAATTACATTGGACTGTTAACATTAAATCTTATGTGCTTGCATGTAGCTTTATACGCACGCTCCTATCTATATCATATTTGCATGCCAACTGCACTACTGTATCTTACCTGTTCCTCCAGTAGCACAACAGGTGTGTGTGTTCAGGGAACATGGCCTTTCCTTGCTAGGGCACAGCAGGGCAGGTGGTCCCGGTGCAGAGCAGCTCCCGATGTGGGGCAGCCCACGGCACAGGCGGTGCCGCGCAGCGGGGACAGTGAGCTGCCCTCCTGCCCCACGTGCCCTGCACATCATTGCGGCTCTTTCAGCCTGTCTTGGAGCTGCTGTGAAAGCCATCAGTGCACGCTTGGTTTCCAAGACCTTTCTGCACATCTCCTTACAGTTAGTTACTTTTTGACTTGAGCTGTTTGTTTGAATTTCTAGTTATTTCGCAGTTTCGCAGTTTACCTGTTTTTTTCTCTCGTTCTTGTTCACAGACACATTATTTAACAGAAAGCGTCTGACCTTTCTTTTCACAGGTGGTGCAGATGGTGTCACAGCCACCAACACCGTGTCGGGCCTGATGGGACTGGAGGCAGACAGCACACCTTGGCCAGCAGTCGGGAGAGCTCAGAGGACCACATATGGCGGCGTGTCAGGTCAGTGTTGCCCTCTTTGCTGCCTGGTGCTTCCTTGGAGGCTGACAAAACATCGGGAGGTCCTTGTAGTGGGCTAGAATATCATGTCTGCAGTCGCGCTGAGTTCTTAGAGCTCGCGGCTGGTCAGTGTTTCTAATAGTCATGACAGATGGAGCAGATTAAGTGTGAAGGCTCTCGTGTTGCCCTTTCCTTAATGGTAAAATGCTGCATCAGAATACTGTGATGGGGTCAGTAGCGAGGGACGGAAATCTCTTCTCCTGTGACCCTCACTTTTCCTGGAATTTTTCATTCTGTCACAATTGTCAGGGCACACGTTAGACAGGGGCTAATGAAAGGGCAGCACAAGGGGAAAATATCAACATTCCAAGTGCAGTATATGTTTCACAGCCTGAACTCCGGCCGTCCTTTCTCCTCCCGACTGAATACACTGCTTCCAAGTAGCTTATTTAGTCCTCTTGCTATCATGCTGAAAATGATAGATTCTATTAGGCAAATATATGTCTATTTGGGTAGGCTGCTCTTTGAGATTTACAAGAATGTCTTGTACAGACCCCGTTTCCAAGTCCGCTTAACAGCTTAATTTTAAAACCAGCAGCAAAACTTTTACACTCCAGTTCAGTGCCTTTGCACACTAATGTATTAATCTCCTGACCCAGTGTACTCTGTTGCTGTGACAACTTGAACTTGACCCTGTACGGACAATATTGTGAGCTGCTTGACCTTGCTGGAATGGAGATTAGTCTCCTTGGTGATAGAGGTAGCAGTAAATATATATAACAGCAGTAATAGCATCCTCCCGATTAAGTCGAACACTGTGGTATCAGAACCACCTCCCACCTCCACCCAAATCAGAGTAATCAGCAGAGACCAGACAGGCAAAAATGCTTTATTTTATGTGACTGCTGCTACTCTTAGAGAAATGGAAGAAAGGTAGCAAAAGTTACCTTTTATACAACTTTAATTCACACAAGAGTATTCAGTGGAAAATTGCCTTAC
>JAVCKT010032472.1:40176-53085 GCA_032273925.1 Rhynchotus rufescens | reverse complement strand
TCAAAAGTCACTAGCTATTTCAGGAGAGGAAACGTGCAAGTGATTTCAGTCCAGAGAAGCATTCACAACACAAGTCCTCCAAAAGTTGGCTTCACTATGTTCCACCGTGCAACTATTCTAGTCTGACCTGTAAAAACTGGAAGTACAAGACAGAACACATACTCGATGAGCTCAGGATGAGGCCACTCCAAAGACACTGCTGATTCAGAAGAGAAAAATGAGCAAGCACATATATCCCCACACAGGGGGATATCAAGGGATAAATTAAAAAATAAGAAGTTGCTCTTGTAGATTTTCAATACTTTATCTGCTTATACCAATGTGATCAAAACCAAGCACATGATCAGAGTAGGGGCTCTTGGAGATGATGAGGTCAGGAGGGCTGGTATCACTGGAATCCCATTAACATGGAATTGGAAGAAGGAAAAGGTTTCCTTAAAACAGCGTTCAAAAGAAAAGTTAATGCCCGCCAAGTATCAGAGGAACCCATGTTGAAAGTGGGTAAAACTGTGGTTTTGCCTATTTCACCTTTAGCTGGGAAGAGAAACCAGCAGAGCTACCTCCTATGTCACCCCAGCTCCCTCCACGAGTCAGCTGCCTAAATGGTTTTCACCTCCCATGTTCCAAAAGGCACTGAGGGAACGAGGACTGTTTCTGTGCTCTGTCACTTATCTTCAGGAGAGGGAATCAAGACAGCAGCCGAGCCTTTAGTGACATCTGAAATGGAACCGCGGTCTCGAGGGTCCTGCTATTCGGGCATCAGTGCTTCACCGCCACTGCTCTAGCTCTGCAGAAATACTCCCTGAGGGATGTTACTGGCAGGATGCAGAGAGACAGTAAGTGGAGGCTGGAAAGATCACGGCACAGAGTCCTAGATGCTGTCAGGACAAGCAGACTGCTAATATTGCAGGCACTATCTTGCAGAATACAAATAGCATGGCTGTTTTCTTGGGCATATACAGAGAGAAAACTGACTGAAAAATTAAGAAAGCATTTCTAGTGATTTGTAAAATAACCCTAAGAGAAACAAGAAAAAAGAAAAAAGGAAAACCTTCACTACTCCAAAGCTTACAACTAGTAAAAGCACTCAGAAGTCAAAGGAAAACATTAGACTACTGAAGCAAGCTCTGTTGTGAATCAAACACAAGCTGAAGAATAGAGAAAAAAAATAAGTAAACTAATACATATACTCAGATTAGCCACCACTCCTGACTTCAGCAAATCTATTGTCACAACAGAGAAGGATTTCTGCAAATGTATATGTGCGTAGTCCGTGAATTTAGAAAGCAATAGATGATGTTCAGAAAGAAACAGATGCAGTTATACAAAGAATTTTTTTTTTCCAAATTGCACTGAAAAGACACCCAGAAATAACATTTTAGAAAACTGCAGCATCTGCAGCTCAGGACTGATCAATGAAACAAGCTGCTAAACAAATCAGATTTTTCTGAGGCAAAGAGAAAAATAGTTTGCACAGGAGACAGCAATTAGAATCAGGTTGTTTTTCCCAAATACAGGCTTTAGGAAATTCGATCCATCCGGAAAAGAAAAAAGGGAAAAAACCTGTATGTTGATTTTCTACAAGTGTCATTTTTTTCCCCTCCAGAGTATTAGGTAAGATTTGACTTCAAATACAGCAATCTCTTCTGAGAAGAGCTTGTGAAGGACCCACCACCTCTCTGCTTCACTAACAGTAGCCTTTCCAAGAAGCACGGAGCTTTTCTCCTTCCCAAAGCTAGCGGCTGCCTTTGCAGAGACTGGGCCCAAATATGCCACAACACAACTGCTAATCTCACCCTTAAAACTAGTATTTAAAAAAAAAAAAAAACAAGCACTCTTCACTTTTAAGTTATAGTCAAGAAATTAGACAAGAAAGAAAAGGCTACTCGGATTCTACACCTAAATCTAAGCAGCACAGTAGTAGCAGATGGTGCACAAGCACAGCTTTGTTTATGTTTCAAGACCTACTGTACACTTAGTGTAGCATTTGTTGATTTTAATTACTCAAAACTGAAAAGAATGACTTCAAAAACAAGAGACTTTGATATGACCATGATAAGATTTGCTAAAACAAGTTTCAAAATTTTTAGATATATTTCCTATCACAGACAGTAGCGTAGACGATGAAAACATTACACTTATGTTTCATAAAAAAGATGATTGTGCTGAATAATTCTGCTCTGGCCACAGCCCTAGATTTTAGACAAGGGAAATTCACATCCATTTACGAGTGATTGATTAGCAAAAACGTAATGAGCTATGAAGGACAACTAAGAGTGCCATTTATTGATAACGTTTATGGTCTTGGTAATTAAATCATTCACTTCGAAATAAATTCTGTAAGGTTGGTCATTCTGACCCCAAGATTATAGCCATTTATAGCACACCGGAGAAAGGGAAAATTATAGAAGGTAGGGCTAAAATAATGACCACTTAAAAACATATATATGAAACTGGAAGCTCAAATGAGGAAAAGCACTTTAGGTCTCATGAGCACTCCATTTTCCTCCTCCTTTCTGATCAGAAGCCACAAACATGCTTTAAAATGTCATAACTAAACATCAAATACTTACATTCCCATTTTGGAAGGAGGGTAACGCAGTAACTGGCCAGCTCAAAGGGGCTGGTGGAGTCTCTGTAATTTCACCCTTTGGGTCTCTTGCAACTACCATTCTAACAGAGTTCCCACAGTTTCTCAGCACTTGGGCAACTTGTTCGCTGGTCATTCCTTGAACATTGGTCCCACCAATCTGTAGGATGTGGTCTCCTGTCCGCAGCCGCCCATCCTTCAAACATAAATAAAATTGCAAAAATAAGTTTCCAGTCTACAAATGCATCAGCTCTTTTACACTACAAACTTTAATCTGAATCTACATCAAACTTTAAACAAAAAATACCAAACAGGTTGAATAGTACTATTGCTAGTCAAGTGGTTATGTTTCTCAGTAGAAAATATACAATGTTTATAATCTTATAGCCTATTAGGTACTGTTGTTTCATACAATAATCCTTACCATTTTTTTTCCCCCCTCACATTACTAGCTGCTACTCCAGAGAATAATTCCACTGAAGGTGACAAGACTGCACACACAAACCATCTTTTACACGATAATTAAGACTCACTCATCACTTTCTATTGTAAACAAGTATTCATGGGAATAATTCTTCAGCTAGCACTGATCAGCACAGCTCCCCCATCTTACGAACACTGACTTACACAGCACTTAGTGCTGTTCTTCCTAAAGTGGCAGCAAACTCATCTACAAACTCACCCACCTTTTAGTACATATACGTATTTTTCAGGTTTTCAGTGAACTCATATTCAGCTCAGAACGATGTGAGTTCTTAACTTACATGTGTCATTTGTGGCCAAAACATTTTATTCCTTAGAGCAAAACAGGTGTTACACAATAATTAAGAGATTTATTTCTATGTGGCAGGTTCTGAGAGAGGCAGAGAGCTAATACTTTCCAATAAAGCACTCTCAATCTGCAGTTTTCATTTCTGGCACACACTGTAAAAGCATCTTCAGCTGCCTCTGTGCACATTACCTGATCTTGTTTGCATATCTAGGGTTCCAGAGTTCAAATGCCACAACATGTTATGACCAAACTCACATTAAAAATCCAAATCCTGTTTGCTATTCATGTGCCCTACTCAAGACGTGGCACGGAGTCTTTGAGGATTAGCAAATCCAGGCTGCAAGCTGCACCCAAACAACTTCCAAAGATACCACTAACTACAAAAAATTCTGCACTAATCCCAACCATCTCCAAGATCTGCTCAGAATGCAGGACACAGGCCCCAATGGCTTTAAAATCAAAACCAGTATAAAGATGGGACTTTAAGCTGGATCTTGCAACACAATTTCTTCAATGGCACAGATCCTCTTGCCTGAGAATTGTCTCTAGTTTTTCCTTACAGATGTTGCCAAATGTATCAAGTTTTACCAAGAATAAGCAAATCCATTAGGATCATTTGTCCTCCCAGGTCGACCAAAGGTTGAAAGTATTGAAAGTATTAGAACAACTTGGACAACATTTCAAAATTTCTGGATGTTTTACAATTTCAGAAAAGCCAAAACACGCCTGGGAAACAACTTAATGCACATCAGGTACTGACTTTTTCCTCCATCATACCTTTAACATATTTATTTGTAACATACACGTTGGCATTCAGATTTCGATGCTATCAGCTTCCTTTTGTTCAAGTATATTAGTTTATTTTAAGACTGTCAAAAGCAGTTAATTACACTTTACAATCAAACACGAAGTGACATAATATAACAAATTACCCGGTCTGCCAATCCCCCAGGAACAATTGTTCGTACAACCACACCACTCGACTTTCCTCCTACAATTCCAAAGCCTAATCCCGAACCGTCGTTAATCAGCTCAACGTCTTCGATGTGGCCCCAATGAATCTGCAATTAATAAAAAGAACAGGAGATTTTAATTCCAACTGATTTTTTACTGTTTCTCACTTTCACATGTAGTGGTAATGATGAGAATTAACCAAAACAATCTTCCTTCTGCCCACCATACTGGAGATATACTGGATTTTGGAGAGTCAGCCTCATTTCCTAGGGATTTCTCAGTGGGATTTCTCATCTGTTTTTAAACATACATTTTGTCCTTCACTTTCATAACAGGACACTAAGAAAAAGCAATTTTAAGATTTTCTTGCCAAAATGAAAACTATCCTTTTAGCTTCTCATAAATCAGGAAAACTGCAAACAGGGGAAAAAAAAGCAAGAGGAAAGAAGCTTGCATTGGCCTAGTTCTCGATTACTGTTGCCCAGCTTCTTATTTCTGTTTTTTCACTTATCCTCTAAACACCCTCCATACTCTAAACACTAGTACATGCCGAATTAATAGCACAATATAAAGTCTTGCCATGCTGAATTGGAAGTATGTTTCCAAGCTACACTCTATCATGACCTTGTGTTCTACAAGACAACCTCAAAATAACAAAGCTGTTAAGCAACTCAAATGCAGCCAATGTTTCTGTCAGATTAATATCTCATAGAAACCAAAATGGAGCAAAGTAGGCAGATTTAAGTCTTCTGTGAATAAAGGATTTATTAGCATACTGAAAATCTTTGCCAAAGCCAGTTAAATATCATAAAAGAAGTTTAAAGACCCCCCATAGAGATATATATTTGTATTTTATTTTGTTAGTCTGTTCAGTGCAGATCTTTCAATGAAAAAGCAGTTAAAGTTTAATTCTTTAAAATTTTCAGTGCAATAAACAATATTGATTATCCACTAAAAGCTTCAGATTTCACTAGCTCTGTAATAATCATGAAGGAAATAATTACTGAGAATAAGGAAAAGCAGTACTCTTAACCAGATTTTCATTGAAACCTACTTGCACAATAAATTAAAATTCTAATATTGCAAGCCCTGGATTTAGGTGTGCAGTTCAACCAAATTCAGGGAAGCCACCTGGACCATACAGTTTGAACACAGATGCAATTTCAGCCCTGGCTTATTAGACCTCCAGGCCCAGGTGACAATCTCTCCCTGTTCAAGAAAATTAAAGGTTTCACAATCAGTGAAATTTACAGTTAAAAAAATAAAAAAAACAAATAATAACTCAGAGGTTCCCATAACAGTTTTGTCTTTGCTTGGAAGAAAAAAAAGTACCTGTTTTCAGCAATTCAAGTTTTAATGGGTTGGGATATTTCAAGCAGTGCTCAAGATAGGCTGTGTTTACCCTCTTTTAAGATGTAATCAGAGCCACATCTTTAATTGCTAAGCACAAGAAGGTTTCAGCTGGGTATACTCGTAAATTGCAGACCCTGCTGCTAAAAATATGTTGATCTACTACAGCTTCTGCTAGTCCATAAAGAGCCAGCATCTACTTTACAACACCTTCATGCAGCTTTGCAATGGAAGCATTCTAACTATTCCAGGAGAAGTCTCAAACGACACTGCTTATAAAAGCCAATTAAAAAATAAAACCAGAAAAAGCAAAGCCAGCTAACACAGCTACGACTCCTAAAGAGCCCCTTGTAGCAGTGTGACTTTGACAGCAACAACTCACAGTCTCAGGTGGATTCGTATCGCCGGGTAAGACAGCCGAAGTTCTGCTGTTTCCTTGAGCGGGCTCCCTAGCAACAACCAGATGCAGGGATCCCGTGGATTGCTGCAGGAGCGCAACGGCGTGCTGATGGGAAACGCTCCGATCCAATGGCGTGCAATTAATGGCCAGTATGTGGTCATTTTCCTTTAGTCTTTGATCCCTTCACAAAACATTGAAAGAAATTTTAAAGCGCTGCACAGTAGCTTCATTACAGGCTAGTGTAGTCTGAATAGGACCATGCAAAACACACAGTTGTGCAAGGTTACACTATTTATATAAAGCAAAATCTGCTTATTAGGTTGTCTCTGGCAACAGAAAAATTACACATCATCCACACTGTCCCAAACAGACCAGCCAAAGCCAATTTTGTTGCAACACTGCCATGGTATACTAGTTTGCTAGATTTCTTCCATTGCTTCTATTCAAAAGATTCCTCCATTCATCCTTGATTATGTTGAGTTACGGAGGAGAAAATTCCTTTTTTTGCAGTTATATAAGGAACAGGAAACTATTCTTCATTACTGTCTGCACTATGCAGCATTATCTCCAAGTACTCAAAATTTAGGCTATGACACTGTTTTGCATCATTACTTTGCCTAAATGCATTTATATTGTATTCAAACAGAATTTATAGTATCAAACTTCACACATCAAACTTTCTTGGGGCAACAGAGAGCTCAGCTTGTACTACAGTATAAATAGTACATTGTAATAGTACAAATCTCAGTTAATTCACCCCAGCAATGAATATAGGTTTGTGACAAGAGAGAAACGATCATTCATCTGCTTTGTTAAATATTCATTCTGAGCACGAGACCAAACTGTTACTTAGACAGACACTTCCTTCAAAGCTCCGTAGGAATCCAAAATTCACCAGGAGATCTTGTCTCAGAAGAAAAACTGGAAGCACGCTAGGGAAATTTATAAAACCTCCGAACAATAAAACTGCACATCTTAACTAACACATTTTAAACTTCATTTTTCTCATGCAATATTTAAGAACTTTCCCTGAAATCTCTTTTTTTCAGGCACTAACCATATTTTAGATTCCTTCATCAAAGAAAGCAAGCAGCAGGTCATCAAATCCTAATGTGAGATATTCACCCTCCTTTGACATCCGGATCAGTCCATCTGTCTCCACTTTGAAAGAGCCTAATATGCTTTTCTTTAAGTGCTCTATGATGTGTTCTCTGTGGGCCCATAGCCATTATCATTCCAACCTCTCCCCACTCTCTTTGTCATCCTGTGTTGGCACTTCCTGACATGTGTTATTTAAAAAGTGACACCAGTGACTTGAAATCTAGACACATTTTCTTTAAACATAATTCCAAGCACTGTATTTGTCTCATGCCAACTCTTGTGGTTTTACAATCACATTTTATTTTTAAAGGATTGCTCTGTCTTTTGTTGTTGGGCAAAAACCCACAGACAATATGGGGGAAAACTGCCTGAAGCCTTGATTCTATGATGACATCTGTGCAGGGATCTGTCAGGAGGACTGGAGCTAAACTTACACAGGAAAAACAGTAAAATCAACTATAAATAAAAGCATTGTCATACACACACAAATAAAAAAAAGAAAAAAAATCAAGGGGAAAAACCATCTTCCAGGGATACAATGGATAATAATTCAAATAAAGGCTAATTTTATTTTCCCTGTATTCTTCTGTGAGTTTTCTTTGTTTTATAATCAGTACTCCAGATTCTCTTGAGCGATTCCTGGAAATCCCATTTATGAATGGCTGGGATATTTAAAACTCACCCGAAAATCTGGTCCCCGAAACACAAGTTTTCGTTACACAGACAGAACTCAAGCTACCTCCTACAAAATACCCACCTGATGACCCAAAGATATTAGTCTGATGAGGCCTTTAATAGGAAAGACATGGCACGTCACAGAACTATTGTAACTTATATCTTAAAGCGTAGGAGTCTCACCTGTCAGCTATGCCTCCTGGCTGCACTTCCTTGACAAAGATACCAACTTCTCCCAAGCTGTGGTTTTTAAGGGCAACCACACTAAATCCAAGACCTCCAACAGAAGGCTTTTCTATCTTTATTGATTCTATTTGTCTGCCCTGGTAAAAAAAAGAAAAAAGTTTTACTAATTTTTAATGCAATAGAATGAGCTAGTTCAAAATTTATGAACACCATGAGAATTATTCTCCTCTTAAGACTAAACAAAGGCAAAATACTGAATATGTTATTTCTATAAAAGCTTCTCCATTTATTATTTTTAATATAACAGAGTATTGGATATGCAAGTACTCTGAGGTTCTGAAACCTCAGGGAATTTAAAAGCTGCTTTCACACTTCATTCACATTATGAGATGAATTCCAAACTGGATGAAAACTATGAACGAAGTGCTGTCTCGAGCAATATATTTGGGATTTCTGGAAATACTGCACAACTAAACTAAATTACTTGTCTTTGGCTCCTTTTGCTTTTAATGCAAACCTTTTTTAGGTTCGTGTTCAAAAGACTGCAGCTTTTAAATAAAGAAATTAATTTCCTTCCCCTCCCTACCATTTCACACTTGATGCTAAAAACATTTGCTTTTCCAGATACCTTTTCAGTTCTAATACAAAATTTCTGGGGTTGTTTACTGGGAAGTATTACTTAGGGAAAGCACTTATATCACAGCTGTTTTATCCAAAATAATGTGCAGTCTTTACCACTCAATCTTTTATTGGATTAGTTAATGACACACTAATGAGAAGAGTTATGCTCAAAATATTACAGCTACATTAAGGTAGTCAATTAGCAACAGTTACTTAATATAGAAAGGCACGACTAACCAATTAAATTAATGGTTCAAAGTAACACAGAACAATACATTCATGGTATAAATGCCAATCCCACATGGCTGAATGTCTGCACCTGTATAATTCTCCATAAGCAGCTGGTACATGCTACATCACGTTAACAAAATCAGCATCTGTCTGATGAAGTTAGGACAAATTAAATGAAGAGCTAAATAAAATATTAAACACTGGTTCTTTTAATCGTTTGCACTGTTCATATATCAACAAAGCTGGTGAGTTTCCAATTCAAAATGTACTTGATGAAAAAGCCTTTTTCCATCCAAACAAGTTTCTGCAGAAAATGTCCATTTTCAATTCAGGGTCACCAAATTCCAAAAAAAAATGTTTACTGGAAGCTGAAATTTCTATGTTGGTGTTTTCGATAGGGGCTAAAACAAAAAAAAGGCAAACAAAAACTTTCTGGTTTTGATGGTATCTTTCATGGGGGATAAAATCACCCTCAGCAGCTCTCAACTCTTCCTGGTTCTCAGATACACCACAGAAGTATGTTTGGCAAAGTACTCCATAGGCACACATGGAAAAGTCTAACATTAGAAGAAAATAAGTCTTATGCACTGGACTTGAGAGCCTTACCTTTGCCATCTGTTGGATGATTGTGTTAAATTCATTAACTCCTAGGTTTGTCGTGACAGGAGATGCTCTGGGTTCAGACAAATTGCAAGGTTTGCACAAGCTCCCATTTGCAACTGATTTGTCAGCAAACACCAGGAGTCCTCTCTTGGTAAAATCAAACTCTATCGAACGGTCCGGAGGCATGTAATTAAGCTGTTGAAAACAAAGATATAATAAAACTATTTAAAACGTAAGAATAGATTCCCACATATAGGACCTTTTATGTAGATTAACAATGAAGCAAGCATGTACATGTTTGCATCTACATATTCACGGAAATATACTAAAAATTTTAATCTCTTTTTCAGAAGAAGGTTTTTGATGTTTCTAGAAATGATGAAAAGATGCTTCTCTTGCACTAATTTTCTCCATTTGTTTCACGCTTCTTCCCATTCCCTCTGATCCTTGCCCATTTCCCTCTTTCCACCCTCATTCCCCCAAAAAATACACAGACAAGCATCAAAGACAAAAGAGGCACTGCTGCAATCATCAGGCAAACCCAGACATCTTGGGCACAGGAATCACGATTTTCATGAGTAATCACTCATCAGGACTCAAGAGTCAAGGGTCTGCTCTATGTTACATTGCCCCAGAGAGACTGGGGTACAAACCAACTACTACACACTACTACTATTGCTAGAACCAGCAGTTCAGTTTCCAGACCTGGCAGATAACATAGTGTGAAAATACTACCAATGTGACTGAGTAAACTGAAGACTTTTTCCTGAATGAAACTGCTCATCATGCACAGGGGAAATGCTTTAAACAAACATTTTGATAAACATCTAAATTTGCTAGTTATGTACATTCCAAATATGAAATCCATTATGCCTCGGCTACAAAACATCATCCTAGATTTATCTGCATTTTCAGTTTATTATTATTATTTTTACTTAATAGCCTGCAGCAACACGTATCACGTTTTGTAAGGAAGAAGACTGAACAATGTGAACAAGGGAAGAAGGCAGAACAAATGGCACTGCCATGCCACCCACACAGAAGCATGCACGACACATCCAGTACCTTTGCAAATGATGGTGAGATGGCCTCATTCCCCTGAGACCTACAGACCCCACTGCATTTGCAGGTGGGCACGTGCAATAACAGCACCTCATCCCTGATTTTACTTTGCATTCCTGACAGCTAATTGCACAATGAGAACTGTTCATACAGATGTGTCACCGATCCCCGTGTCCGCAAGATGCCAGGGCCAGATGGCATTATAAACCAATCCACACAAGCCCCTTCTGCTGCTAGAGCTAACTCACTTAAAACCAGCTCGGATACATCTACACCAGTGCTTGGCAAAACTTCAAGGGTGGTTTTCTAGATTTTATTTCCTCAAGCAGGTTAACTATGCTTGTACAAGTCAGCAGGAACCAGGCGATGCCGTCTTTTCAAGAGGCAAGATGCTGCCAGTCAGTTGATAAACAGCATTTAGTTTCTGGGAAAAACAAAGGGCCCCAGTTCCCACTGTGTTCAGAGCTCAAGCTACGGCAGTTGATGCCTGTTGCTGACGCCTGTTTCGAGATTGATGTAGTCCTTAATTCCTGCCTCTTCTGCATACCTTTCAAAGCATGTTGCCCCCATGACTACAGTATGTTGCAATGGCTCTTATTTCAAAAGGGACTGTGCAGATACCAACTTTAAAAAAGAGACAGCACTCAATCACACCAAATAACAGCAGCACTCAATCACACCAAATAACAGCCTATTAACAACAGCATCCTCATTAACACCCACCTACATGTCCTGTTTTAAGTTCCAAGTTAAATACAGTTATCACACCAACAATTATTCTACACTCACTTGTTCCTTCAGCTGCTTGATGGATTGTTGGAGAGTCAGAATCTGGTTGAACAAAGGGCTCCTGAGCGTGTTACGCAGAACAGTCAGGTTTTCAGTATGGGCAGCATCTCTCTTTTCATGGAGTTTTGCTTGCAGACGGTCAAGGATCTGCAGCACCTGCTGTTTATCTGTACCACAAAATAGAATGTGTTAGGAACCGAGTTCCATTTCCCACTGCTTAGTGAAAACACTCTTTAAGACTACATACCTGATGCAGGATTTTCAGGCATGTTGAAGGGTGTTCTTGGAATTACTCAGAATAACCTAGAATAAACTGGCTACAAAAATTAAAGGAAGGATTAGATTATAGCACTTATCAGAGTAGACAAAGTCAAAAAATACACCACTTTCTTGATTTTATTCTGTACTCTTAGTAGTTGACAACAACAACAAAAATCAACAAAAATCTACTTTTCCCTTTTGTTTACCAAGTATTCAACAGCTCTCAACATAACCAGTTGCACTGAGACATCAGTAAAGAAAAATCTTTCTGCTTGTTCTGTGTGTTTTGTCTTTCATACACCAAAAAGAGATGATGAACACCTCTTTACAATACAGGGAACACAGATTTTAAAGCCCAACATTAGCCATTGAAATTGAGCATCAGCTGTGCTTGGTTAAACTATTTTAAATACAGACAATAAAGTTGTGATCTTTTCAAACACATGTAGATGAAATTCTACTATTTAAAAGATACTTCCCTCTCATATAATTATTTGTAGACAGTACCCTTATCACAGCAGCTTATTCTTTCAACAGATCGATATAGGTGACATATCCTTCTATGAAACCATTCTATAAGGCCTCCACACACAAGGTAGCATAGTATTAAGGCCTAAAATTGATGAAATCAATTCCCAGTCCAACACCTCCTTAGGGGACTTCAGTTTTAACCCTAGCGCTGACTTGCAGAACAGGTAGGAGAAACTTTTCCTTCTCTGCCACATGTACCATCCTTTGTCCTTTCTATTGGTATGACAAGCTTTGAAGGAATAGAACATCCTTTATCATATTCCTCTACAGTGCCAAATAAAACAGGTCTCCAGCTGTGGTTGAGGCTTAGATGGCGGCATAAAAACACTGACTTGCAATTAGTAGTTATGATAAATGTGTACCCTTACGTGCATGTTATTACCTTGATGCAGAGCCTGTCATCCTGAAATCTGTCAAGGCAGTCAAACCAAAACACGCACAAGATTTCTTCAGTCAATGCAAGCTCCTCTGAACAAAATCAACTATTCAACAGCACAATTTATCTCATTTTGATCCTACCCACTAAATAAGTATGTAATTTCAAAATATTTTAAAACAGGCATATAAAGAACTACTCTTAATCTTGCAATTCAATGTAAATTAATGGTAAGCAGATGCCAGAGACCATCTCCCAGAGAGCCCCGACTCTCTCAGCTCTGCCTCTGATACTTGCTGTGCTCAGAATAAAAAAGCCCAAGTTGGGAGGACCGAGTTCTATGTGTCCAAGGTGCCATTGCAAATGAAAACGGGGTAATACAATAGCTGCTCTTCTCCCAAAAGAGT
>JAVCKT010032472.1:7500-17919 GCA_032273925.1 Rhynchotus rufescens | reverse complement strand
CTGTTAAGGTTAAAGAACAATTCTGGTAAGGTTGCAGTATCTGATCACTCTTGATCTACCACACGAGTATGGATATGAAAAAAATCTAACCACATGTGATGCATCTCAAGAAGGAAGGTAGATGGTGGAGAACACAGAGGTTAGAATAGGACATCATTGCTTTGCTTATTTTGATTTTTCCACCCCTTGCAATAATCCTTAGTGAAATGCATGTCATCTTTTTCTGAAAATATATTTGTGTCTGTTTTGCAGATAGAGAATGTCAGAAATGTGAATTCTTTGCTTTGATAAGGTCCTTGAAAGGGTCTTTTCAAGTATGTACCTGTTGATAAATGAATTGAGTTCCAGTGAAATAAATTTGGTGTCCTTCAAAGCTGTTTGACCAAATTCTTTAGGACAGCCAAGATTTACCTAAATTTTCCTTTAAATACATTATATATATCACACAGAGACAGAAGACATTTCAACAGAATCTTACTAATATCTGACCAATTTTAAGCATTCCCTTGACTTTCTTATGAAAACCTGTAGCAACTGAATGCAAAACTCATGTTAATAGCATAGATTTATTTTTTTAATAATCTTGGTGCAGAGGTTGGTTGGTTTAGATCCTTTGAAAGTTTAGAAACTCTCAAATGTTATTAATGTGTCTGCAATCAGTACTTTTAAGGAAATTACATAAACCAGATTCCTAAATTGATTTTTAAGTGCAGTTTCTGCTCTGTAGTCTCTTTTAAACCTACATTAAGACCAGTGCACATAAAGTTTTGCAAAACAATCCTGTTTTTATCCAAATAAGTAATACCTGAGTGTATCTCATCATGAGAATGAACCACGGGGAGTATCTTCTGCAGAACATTGCTGCTGTCATTCACAGAAGACGTGGCTTTGGACTACTTGTTAAGGTGCATTTTGCACGTGGGCTCAAAGAGACCAGAACGCTCTGTTAGCTTCATTCACTTGCTGTATATTTGTTGCATCTCCCTTTTTTCCCCTCTTTTTCATTGAATGCCCTTTGTGCATGTCAGTTTTATTCCTGAAATGCGCACTTTTCCAAAAGAGGCAGGGAAATGGGCTGAAATGTTTGAACCAAATAAAAATCCATGATTAATATCATCCTGTGACTTGTCTGCCTTTGTTTTTTAACTCTGACAGTGGTAATAGAGCTATGGAAAGAGGAAGATATCATGGACTTTATAATGAACAAAAAAGCCTTGGGCAACTCTTTCACACAAGATTTCATTCTAAAATACATCTTCATATGTACAAGTAGCAGAGGGCTTGACTCCCGGGCTTCAGCAATCCATGACTTCATTATCTGCGGAGGAAAACAGGAGCTGTTTCGCATGAGTCAGATGAAAATATGGTTAGTTATTAGGACCATCAGGTAGTTTGTTTCTCCTAAAACCAAAATTGTCAGCAGAAAGAAAGATTTGTGATTACGAGTTAAGTTAGCGTTTCTGTAGAAACAAATGCATTTTATTCCTTTATGTCAGCGAACCTGCGAAGTAAAAGATGCTATGGGATTCGTGGCAGATCTGCATTGTGTTTTTCATACTGGTGATAATGAAGCAAAAGGTGACCAGACAGAAAGAATTGTAATTTCTGTTCCTTTATGCTTCATTCCACTCAATCCTCAAGTCTTGGACTAACAACTCAGGACTTCTTTGCATCTTCATTTGCATCTTGGAATTATCAGATATGGCACATTTACCACAAGCGGCTGTGGAAAGTGTGATGCAAAATATAAAGCTGTCCCACTGTGCTCATAATAAATTGCCTACCGTAACACTTATCAAAATGTCCCTTCCGTGGTGGTTTTGGGTGTTGCTGCCTGCTGTAACACTCACCTCAAGTTGCCCCTGCTGTTTCTGTGGTTCTGATCGCTCCCGCTGCACTGCAATGCTCCTTTCTCCAGGTTGTAGCTTTCTCCCCCAAAACAGTTGCAAAGCAATAAAGTTAATCAAAAAATGTACTATGCCATCCTCCTGCCTTCTTCCCAAATAAAATGATATTTGCTTGTTTTGCAGATACTCAGGAGTCTGTGCAGCATTGCAGCAAGCTAAGGAAGTATTATTCAGTGTCTGTAAAACAGAGAAAATGAAGAGTAAAGGCCAGAGTTTTAAAAAAAGCATTTGAAGAGGCCAGCTTTTAAAAACCAGCATAAAGCTGTTCACTGAAGACGCTGCAGATCCAAGCCAGGAATTAAATCCAAATCTTCGCTAAGTACTAGTGCAGCTCAGTCCCTGCAAAGCTCCATAAACCTGTGTTTTCTTTTGTAACTCTATTTTAGAATTTTCGGCAATGTGTTTGACCGTGATGTGAGAGCAGAGGAGCTTGTACAAACACCAGCCCTGGGCACTGCGCATCCACCCACACGGTGCAGAAGTGGCTCTGTTTATTAATACTGCCTCCAGTATTAATAAAATACTCTGCATTGTGCTTGGTTGATCAGGTCAACCTGTATAGCTTTCACTTGAGCGCCAAGCCCATTTTCAAAATGAATGGGCTTAGAGATGTTTTAGGAAGCCAGTTCTCTGCCCAGCTCTTCCTCCACCAAAGTCAATCTCAACAACCCTGCAGCAACTTCTTGTGACCATGTTCTTTATCTTGCACCCCTCTTTACCAGCACCCACCACTTCATGCACTGGGATGCCGCTTCTCTCAGAGCCTGCAAACACCTTGAACACCGGATTTCATTAGGTTTCCAAAGCTGCATCACTGCACGCCTGCCAGTAAAACTTCTCAGCTCCACAGGAAGGTCTTTGTGTTTGAAATGCTCCATTAGAAAGTTTTGGAGAACATCTGTTGTCACCCCATCAGGAGCTGTTTCCTTTGTTCCTCAGGAGTATATCCAGTTATATTTGCTAACGCAGCTATGTCTATCCAGGCTTCTCGCATCTCTTCACCGTGTTTTTTCCGGCATTTTTGGATTCATTAGGTGTTCAGTCCATTGCTGCATTGAGGGCTGTTCCTGTTGCTTGCGCTGCAGTTTCCAAACCTGTTTCCTCCAGAAAACGATGCCGAAAACAGTAAAGTTGGGTGCTTAAGCGCCCAACCAGGGCAATGCCAAAGGCAAGAGTTTGCAAGCAGCTATGCATTTGTCTGGCCTTGTAGGACTGTTGCT
The DNA here is from genome assembly GCA_032273925.1 of Rhynchotus rufescens. Taxonomy (NCBI): domain Eukaryota; kingdom Metazoa; phylum Chordata; class Aves; order Tinamiformes; family Tinamidae; genus Rhynchotus; species Rhynchotus rufescens. Next base: position 14,792 of record JAVCKT010032472.1, on the reverse strand, counting down.
AATCGTGTGCTTGCCTATTAATTCACTAATACATCATACAGACTTTCAAACTCGTGTAGTCTCATCTCCAACTGCTTTGCCATTTTCATTATTATAAATGGCCTCTATATAGCTTCTTTTTTAAAAATGGATCATTTTAATTCATTTGAATCAGACTTTTAAGCAGCTGTTATGTTCTGGGCACGCACTTTCCCAACCCGCATCTGAGTCTGCCAACAGTGAAATTCAAGGAAATTGTCCGTCTGCCTCTGCTGCAATTCCTGCCCAGATCTGGGGAGGAAGAAGGGCTTAACTTTAGGCTTGTGCCTAAGAGCTTTGCTAGACTGAAACTTCATCAAGACTCTTCCCACTTTCCCCTCAGTCCTCTGCGTGACTCAGAGAGCCTTTCTAATCTCCATGAATTATAAAAGAAAATTGTATTCCCTATGGAAATCTGAGCGTCCAAAGTGTAGATAACATGTAATATTCCTTCCAGTTCTACAACATCCTGTGTGTGGCAGCTTTTTTCCCCTCTTGAAACTGCTTTTCTTTGGCTTTTGCTCATGTATCAGCTCTACCAGCAACTGGTGGACCTTCTTCCACATGTCCTTAAGCTCTGCAGGGGGGGTTAGACTTAAGAGCTGGCCCAAATAATCTGTACCAGGAGATGAGGGAGCTCTCTCTCGGAGCACGAAGGAAAGAGCCGCGGGGCGGCCTGGGTGCCTGCTGGGGAAGCTGCCAGCCCCGCTTTCCGCAGAGGGAACATCCCAGCTTCCAGCCGCGCTTCCCTTTGCCTCCCGCTTCCTGAAGGTGGAGCCAAACCCCCAGCACGTCTCCCATCTCCACAGGTTGCTCCTCACGCACAGCGGCCTCGGCCCTCCCGCCTGTCCCCTGCAGAAGGAGCGAACTGGGAAGCGGACAGGGCGAGGGCGAGGGCTCCCGCTGGGATGCGCTTTGCTCCTCGGTGCCCGCCTGGCCTGGGCTTGGGCGAAGAACTAGAGAGGAGACGGGATGGCAAAACCGGGCAGCTGAGACGCGCTCAGTGCTGCGTGCGAGCGAGCCCTGGCTCCGCAGCCCCTACAACTAGAGCCGCTCGACCCCCTTGCTGCGCGTGCCACATCCCGCTGCCCGCTTCCCCCGGGATTTATGGCTGGAGCTCCTCGCGGCTGCTGCCCGTCGCCCGGGCAGGTCCCGCTCCGGCAGTTCTCCCGCTGGGTGCGAGCGGCCGCGGCGGCGCTGCGCAGCCCTGGCCGCTGCAGGCGCGCGTGACGCAGCACAATTCGGGTCGGGATGAGAACGGTAAAGATCAGTTTCCATTACGGTAATTACTGTATAAATCCTGCCTTCAGGAGGCTCAGAGCAGGCCTGTTTAACCTTGGCTTGAGTTGAGACTTGACGCAAGTTTGGTGAGTTGAACACTGAAGGCTTTCACCTTTTTTTTCCCTGTTTCCCTGCATCCGTAACTCCGCCGGGAGCGGGATGGAAGGGAGCAGGGATGCGGCGCAGCGGCCACAAGCAGCCGGGATACCTGTCCCCAGCCAAGAGCAGCGCTAGCCGAGAGCCACGTGTTCTGCTCTTTGCCACCTGAAGAGCCCCCGTTTCTGGGCTCGGAAGCCGTGGCCGGCGGCAGGGCAGGGGCGCAAGGCCACCCCGGAGCCGGGAAACGGTGGGATTTTTAGGGCTTTCCTTCCACGGTCCCATTGATTATTACCCTGTTAAGAGGATGATGCCCACGACTTTTAAGTTACCTTATTAACCAAGTGTAAGCAATGGATGTGTCATGCTCACAACCAGAACTGCTGCTGTGTCTGATACAGTACGAAAGTACAGTAGAGGGAATTTAAAAGGTCGTGGTAATCCAAGAACGTCGAAGGGGAAATGTGTGCCCGGGAGGGCAGGGGGGCCGGGGAGGAAAGCGGCTCGCTTGACATTCGCTGTCTTCCTCCCCACTCCCTCGCTAAAGCAGGAACGGAATCGGAACAAAAAAATGTTTGTTTTACAGCTGTACCAAGTTACGGCGTGGACGCGCGCTCCCCCTCCGCTCCCACTCGCATCAAGTACATCCTGTACTTTTGGCAACATGTTGACTGGATATTTAAAAGCTGTGAACTGTTCTGAAAGTTTCACATACTGGGTTATGGGCCATGTGTGTTTGATCAAAATTCAATTACTGCACTGTACCATGCTTGGAAACCTATCATCCCAAGTTATGAAGTATGACGAAATAGGCTAATCTAATTGGTTCAGTATGGGAGCAGTATCAACCAAGCTTGTTATGATAAATAGCTTCCTGTGTTAAAGGTTCTCTAGAGCTTAAGTATCTTGGCTCACCTCCCTCCACAAAATAAGAATAGTGTTCCCTGGGAACAGTTACATCACTGTCCCTCCTCTACATCCACAATTAAAGATTTCTGGCTTGTTTTTTTTTTCGTCTCGCTGTTCCTCAAATGGAAAAGCGGCGCCGTCCCCCCGCTTCCATCCCGTCCTCCTTCCTTGAGCTGCCTCGTCTTGCGCTGGCCCCGAGTGTCCCTGCTCCTTTCCGTGGGAGGGAACGCGCCGGGCGGGGACGCCGGGGCCCGCGCGCCGGGCTCGGCGCTCACGGCTCTTTGTGCACGCCGGGAATATCCATCCGATGCCAAGTTCAATACCAAAGCACCTCAGCCTTTTATACACCGAATAAAGCAACTTCTGGGCAGTGCATTTCATACCTACGGATTTGCTATTATTGTCTCCAAATTTCAGTGCTAAGAGCAAATCCACCGTGTGAGTGCTGGATTACAAGCAGGGCTGGACTATGTTCTCAGCCTGGATTTGCAGTCACTAAATTGGTCGCTAAGACATGAGCTGTCTCCCTTGGGATGATACCGGCTTCGCGACGTTATCTGGTCCATCCTGGGCAGGAACTGCTTATCTCGGATTTTGATGCCACAGAAATAGTGTCAAGGGAAAAACAGGGAAAAGTGTCTCGTTACACTCCGGGTCCTTATTTTTTGTTACCTCTCTTGAATCACAGCCCTACATGTGTCCGCTAACTCAGACATCTCCTCCAGGCAAAACAATTGTCTGATGACCATTTTATGAGGCATAATATGGGCCTGATCTTGCAAGTGCCTTTAACTTCGCTGAAATTTCTCCCAAGAATAAAGTTATTCACATGCCTAAGTGTTGATGGAATCGGTCGTTATGTTAGTGAGCCTTTGCATTAGCCCCAAGGCTCCTTAATACCTGGATTATGGCTGTATGGTGATTAATGCCTATTTACTATATCTGTTATCCCACTGCAGTTTGCTCTTCAGCCTTGATTAAGCCCTTTGCTTTACCATTTAAAATGTCCTGCTTAACCTTCTGCTTACAAATGTACATAGTGCTGAAGTCTGCATTTTTAACTAGAACAAGTTCTACCATAAATAATAGCATTTAATTTTAAAGTGCAACAGCTACAGTCACTTGATCAAGTGGCAAAGAACAGCAAGAGCGAACCGGGGAACACTCGAGTTTTTCCCTGTTTTTCCCAGCACGAATCTATGTCCATGGAAAATCTATACATTCCTTTTTCTGAATAGCACTTTCTGCAATTCTTTATGTGTTTGTAAAAAAAAAAATATATTATCAAAAGAGCCTAAGCATTGACTCTGGGTGAGATTTCCCCAAATATCTTTTGAAGGAGATAAACTGGATTAATCTCCCTTTATAAAGTTCCCACAAGAAAGCTCACAGACACAGTAGCTTTACCTTCAGAAATAGAATGTGACTGTAGGCACTTATGCTAATCTCTTTTTTGGCAAATCAGCTTTTTTTTGTATTGAATCTTGCTTGATTGAATAGCGCTGGAGCTGCCAGAGTAAATGCTATTATCAATGTACAGTAATTAAGGAAATAGTCCTTGTCACTCTAGCAGTGTCCAGGCGATGCCTCCTGTAATAAAGTTAAATGATAGAGAAGCCTCCTCCAGGTGTGGCTGCGGGGATGTGCTGGGCGCTGCCGCGTGGGATCGGCTCCGATGGGAACAGCCGGAGCGCCGGCGGGTTCCTGCTCCATGTCCACGTAGCTGCTGAGACCCAGAGTTGTTTAATTTGTCCTGGAACTCCCTGACTCAGGGCGCTTGAGCATCTCCCATTTCCCTTAAGAAACGCGTGTGAGAAGGGGAGACCTTCCCACCACGCAGAAGCTTCCGAGCCCCTTCCCGCTGGGCACTAACGACAGACCTTGCGTTGGCATCAGCGGAGTTGGGCTCTGCCCGATCCGCCTGCCGAGAGAATTCCAGTGAAAAAAGCTCTTGCCGTTCCTGCCATCCCCTTCCCTGTCCGCCCTTCCCAGCCTGGGAGCTGCCCCGCGTAGAAGGACAGAAACCTGGGCAGATCCGTGCGGAAGCTGCGTTGCACCCAGAGATGGGAAGCGTGGAGTCGGGGAGCGCTCGGCGGGCAGAAATGCCCCAAAGGGGCAGATGCTCCGAGGGGCCCGTCCAGAGGTGCCCGTGCCGAGAGCAGAGATCCTCTGCCCACGGAGGACTGTTGTTTAATGGGCAATAAATCACCCGGGCAGGTGTTTAATCACCACATTTGCTTCTCAGGTAAAAATCCAGGCATTTCCCGAGAACCGGCCCGGGCACCGAGTGCTCAGAGCGGTGCAAAGGAGCAGGGAAGAAGTGCCGGGCGAGGCTGCTGGATTTCATCCCGGCGCTCCCAGAGCCACGCGAGGCTCCCGGCTGCTGCCCGCCGCTGCCCCCAGCCCCAGCCCTGTGCGGAGCCTGTTCCACGTTCCACAAATCGGGCAGTTTTGCCCGGGCGTTTCATTACGGGGGATTTTAACATTCGCGGCGACGCTGCGTTTTAATGCGTCGCCGTTGCGAGGGTTGGGCCTCGTAACCTTTCCATTAAATCCTGACACAACGGAGTGTCTTCCAAATAAAATAATTCAGGGGGATCGATGCAGTGAACTTGCGGGTGCCCGATTTCAATTATTCTTCAAGATGGGAGCGTTTGGCGCATATTGAGCGCCAGGGCCGGGCGAGCGGCAGGCAGGGGAGCTCCGGCTCGGGAATGGGCTTAAAACTCGCAGAAACGGCTCGTTCTCAGACCCGCTCGGCGGGGAGCGAGCCGCTTTCTCGCAAACTTGGCCCCGCTGGACCCGGGCCTCTTCTCGGCTGCGTGGGACACGTTAATGCTCTATATGCTGTCCCAGGGGATTTGTTTTTTAACTACCCGCAGGTCGACCTTCAGGAGCGTCTGTTTGAGCAGGAGTGCTCTGGTCAGAATTCAAAAAATTATAGCGCAGGCAGCGGGTTTTTTAATTGAGGCATGCCAAATACCAAAGGCAGATGCTTTTTCATTCTGTAGCTCCTGGAGACGCGGTCTACTTTGCTGTTTCAAGGACAAAGGAAACACTTATCCAATTAGATGAGGCATGAGATTGTGACATACGGGCTCTTTCCCTGAAAAAAAAAAAAAAAAGTTGGAAAAAGATATTTGACCCTAAGTCAATAAGTGCTATTAAAATAATGAATGCCCCATAAATCCCACCCTATATCCTGCTTGCGGTGAGCGCGGTGGCCGGGAAGGCTGCACCCGGGATAAAGCCCCGCGCAAGCAGCTCGTCCAAATCACGTCTTAAGGGCCTTACTTTTAAAACAGGGTATACACGAGCCTAAGCCAATTACGCTGCAAGGCGGCCTCCTGCTCCCGGTGCCGCGCTGACGTCTCTATCAGGCCGGCTTGGATGATACTGGGCGCGATGGGCCTGTGAGGGCCGCCGCGGCTCCTGCTCCGCTCGCGGATCGGTCGGAGCCGTCACCGTCGCCGTCGCGCTCGTGGCGTCCGAGCGGTGATATGTTCAGACCTCCGGCCACCCCCGGCTTTCCAGGTTGGAACATCCCGTATCCCGGTCCTGGGACAGCGTGGAGCTGGGAGGTACCTGTTTTATCCATCGGATGTCCCGGAGTGTGGCCTGAGGGCTCCAGTCCGCCCCAGGAGCCGGATTCGGCCTCCCGGCTCCTGCGGATCCGCTTTGTCCGTCCCCTCCTGCTGCGGATCAGGGTGTCCTGGCGGCTGCTCCGCTCCCGGGATGCGGGAGCCGACCCGGCCTCGGCCCATGGCGGCGGCACCGCTGCGTCAAGCGAGAGCAGGTGCCAAACGTCCCCGCTGGACGATGTTCCTGGTGATTCCCAGAGCTGCGTGGTCAGGCTCCCAGCGCCGGAGGCAGCCGATGGCAGCGCGGCGCTGCCCGCGTGCGCTGCCCGCAGAAGCTCTCAGCCCCCTGTAGCTCCCGGCTCAGCCGTCCTGACCTTTTCTCTTCTCCTCTCCTCCCAATTATACCTTTAACTTGCAAATTAGCCATTTCCTACCTTAAAATATATATTATATATACACACACACACATATATACACTTACATATATATATATATATATGTAAAATGCACCTTCCATATATCTTGCCTATACGCAACAAGGCCTATACACCACACAGCTATATTATTGGGTATTGCTATATTATTGGGCTATATTATTGGATGTGTATTGCAATACATATGGAAGGTGCCTTATTGACCTGAGGGTCCCTGAGGGCCTCGGCAGAGCCGGATCCGCCCCGTTCCCTGCACCAGGATGGGGAGCAGCAGCGAGTCCCGGTGAGGGACGACGGGAAGGACTCTCGTTTTTAGGAAATGCTGCTTTATTGGGCACGTCACCGAACTCTTGGAAGCGGAAGGCTCAATTCCGTATCCTGGGAAGACGCTGCAGTGCTGCCAGATCCTATGGGATGCTGCCGAAACCGCCCTCCTCCTGCGTGGCCGCCGATCCGCAGGGAAGAGCGGCCTCCGGATGGGGCTCCTGCCCGTGTAGGAACTGCCGGTGGGAAAGGTTGGGACGGGGGAAGGTTGGGAAAACCACAAGGTTTTCCCAAGGAAAGGGAACCCAATCCCAAAGGAAAGGCGGGAAGGTCGACGTGCCGACTTTGCGCCGCCCGGGCTCGTATCATCCCCTCCCATTTTCCCCTAAATCAACCAGAGGATTAATCCCCCACAGAAAAGCTGTTCTCGTTGCACAAACAATATTTAAAGGGTATAATAGGGACATCTTTTATAAATGACTTCTCACAATTTCTGCGGGAAAAGAGAGAAAGGAACGTGGGGGGCTATAACTAATGGAAATGCCAAGTGGCAACTAACCAGGAAAACTCCGGTGCTGTGAATCTGCCCCCGCTCCGCCCGCAGGCGGATGGACGGGGGTGCCGAGCTTAAATATTGAACTGTCGCTAATCCGGGTACCTCTCCTGCACCGCGGCCTTGCTGTGCCTTCACCTAAACACAACATTTAGC
>JAVCKT010032472.1:0-2500 GCA_032273925.1 Rhynchotus rufescens | reverse complement strand
TTTAGTGCACATATGTCTTAATAAAGTAATGCCCAGCTAAGTGCTATAGGGAAGGCAAAGGATGCTGGCTAGAGGATGTGATACCATATACTAACAATCACACAATACAATAGAGCAAAATGACTACTCAACCACTTATCAGACACATATGAAAATCCAAAACATTTTATTTTTTCCTTAAATAGAGAATAACCAGTAAACAATTTTCAGAACTTGGAAGTTTAAAAACGTGCATATAAAAATGGGCATTATATACTTTTATTGAATGTGGATTGATTGCAGTCTGCTAATAAAAATGGGTGTGGGATCTGAAGAAAAAGGAAGTTTTTTTTGTTTTTTTTTTTTTTTTTAAGGCTTGCTTGTGAAAGGAACAGTTGTAAAACAAAAATTGCTTGAAGCAGGGTTCAGCTTAGTGCTTCACAGTTTGACTGCTTCTCTAAGAAGAGCCCTTCCTGCATGTGCATTCAAAATCACAAAAGTACAAAGACAAACACCTAAAACACACTGCGTCAAGTGCAGCACCAACTTTGGTCAAATAAAAAAAAAAAAAATTAAATCAAAAGAAAAATTAATAATCGCTAAGCTTTTCTACATGATATAAGCAGGTATTGCATATTTTCATATATCTGGGAAAGAAATAAAAACCCCCAAAAAATAAAACGAAACGGAACGAAACAAAAGGAAGACTCCAAATAAAATGTAAAATGCAGCAACATCCAAAAATACTGATAATCTAGCATCTACAGATCTCAGAATAGCACTGCCACTGACCATACAGGACAATAAACACTACTCCTATCTGCGGAACAACTAACATCCTACTTAATTCTAGATGTTGGAACTGACGATGGCTGACATAAAAGTCACATTTACAAAAAGTGTCTCCAAATGCTTGACTAGGGAAAAACCCCCTTTCAATATAGGAACATGTGCAACAATTCCACAAATAATCGCTATCCAGGGCAAGGCACATTGATATGGAATTTTTTTTTTTTTCTTTTCATCGTTTCGTGCAAATTAAGAAAACAAAACAAAACATCGTTTCAGGGAAAAGATGAGGAGCAAAGTGTCTTCCCAAGAATTTCAGTTACTTGATTGTATAGGACAGTAGTAGAAACCCTTCTGAAGGGTCGAACAAACATAGTTTAAAGGCAAGTGCCTGGAATAGGGATTACAATATTGTGTCTTAATGCACTCTACTTTACCCTACATTAACTATATAAAAATTAGTTACTAACACTAGAACATGCAGAGACTTTCTCTGATTAGCTGGACTTGCCAACCAGAACGTATATATATGTATAGTATAGGAAACCTTCTTAAAGTTGCATGTGAAGCAAAGGGGTGCTCCGCTGTCTGATAGAAAAAATCACTTGCACTCTTTTTTTTTTTTCTTTTTTTTTTTCCTTTTTTTTTTTTGTACATAAGATACAGGACGTTTGGGGTCCAAACTTCTTTTTTTTTTTTTTCTTTTTCTTTTTTTTGTTTTCGTCTTCTTCAGCAAGTGCCCTTGCTTTGAACTGGCATAAGTTGTACTATCATCAGCATTTGTTTCTGTACGGTTTTCTTCTTGGCGGTCCAGAAAAGGTACCAGTTCAGGGACACAGAGGTGTTCTCATTTCTGGACCGTTCTACACTATTCCCAAGGTGTTCGAGAACTGATAAACCCTATATTGCCGGAAACACGTAAAATTTGTCAGAATTGGCATAATCCATTATAGTGACTTTTAGCTTATAAAATTAACAGATATTATGATTTAATTTTCGTTATGTGCTTTGATAACAGAAAATGATTAATTAGCATTTAATGTAGTTAACATATTGTGGTAAAAGCACCATTAGATTTGTTTTTTTTTTTTTTAACTTTTTTTTCCTTCAGTTTTAAAGGGATACAAGTTCAACAATAAAAAACATAAAAAGCAAAAATAGCTCCCCTTTTTCTCGCAAGGCTGTTTTTTACCCCAATAATTTAGAGTCCTGGGGTGGAAGGACTTGGAAAACAAAAATAGAATTTTCAACAATCTCTATCTTACAAAGATATTTAGCTATCCAATGAAATTGCACTTTACTCAATTCAAAATTCGATTGTTTTGATTGATTCCTGTCAGTTTCTGTCAAAACAGACCAACTTCCCCATTTCTGCGTGAATTTTTGTGTAATTGTTGAAAATTGCTGAAAAAATGTTCTTTTTTTTCAAATGTAAGTGCAGCATTTCAAACTTTTTTCTTTTTTTTTCTTTTTTTCTTTTTTTTTCCCTAAGTGAAGAGTAGTAGTTCGCTGTTTTTTTTTTTTTTTTTTTTAAATCGCTCTGCAATTGAGTGGAAAAAACAAAACTGTCGACAATGCTCTTATGGTTCGCGTTACGCATCTAAGTGCCGGCTGTAAAAAAAAAAAATATATATATATATATATATACTCCAACGGAAAAAAAAAATTGCAATTTTTTTTTTCCCCAAAAAAATATTGCAGGGACAAAAAAAAAAAAAAAAAAAAAAAATAC
>JAVCKT010032471.1:16974-33405 GCA_032273925.1 Rhynchotus rufescens | reverse complement strand
GTCAAGTGAAACACCCACATTGTACAAACAACAGTCACAGCTGCTTTGGACTGTCTGTTATGCCATAGAGGGGAAATTCAAGGAAAATTAAGGTATTTTAATGAAAAAAAGAACAGCACAAGGAAGACCCAGCCTTACTGCAGAATCACTGCACTGCAGATGGTTTATTTACTGTGTTTTTGCCTGTTTATTAAACAAGTGCATTCTGGTTTCCATTCCATTCCTATTTGCTTGATGGGTCTGAACAATAATGTACGGGGATAAAAAACCTGCCCCTGAGAAATCCAGACTGCTCCAGTAAATAGGATCAAATAAAGTTGGTTGTATCATGTGACCCACTAATGTTCAGAAGTGACATCTGTGTAGCCTGAGCTTATTCAAACCAGCATTTTGCTGTGTTTTTTTGTGAGTATGATGACCTGCAGGTTAAGCATCAGAGAGACATTTGGGAAGAATTAAACAGAGAAAGGTGGGGACAGAGCACAAAAGGAAATTCTTTGAAGAGCTTTAGCATAAAACATCCTTCTATAAAGGAATATGTGAGACAAGGTTTTAAATGAGACAGTTGTCCTCCCAGGAAAAACATCATGAAGTTGTTACACAAAAACTCATTAAAGAATAAAGTCAGCCAATGCCACAAGATGATATCTCAGTAGTCCCAGATGTTTGCTGTTCTGGGAAAAGGGAGGAAAGATTAGTCTCAGAAATTCACCCTCTGTCAGCAGAGTACTCAAGGAAACTTAAATTGAGTTTGTAAAATAAAGAAAGAAGCTACTCATTGGAGTAGGATAGGCAGTGCCATTAAAGGCTAGCTGCCATTTCGAAAGGGAAAATGGATCCTGATGGCCAATACTTTGGAGGAACTAGTACAATGACTGCTGTGGAACTGGGAATGAAGAAATGTGGGGCTGTTCTCAACACGTTTCTTATGCGATACTGGGAGATTCCAGTAGCCTTCTGCCTCAGTAACCCCTCAATAACATGAGAAGAAAATTATTTCCTTTTCCTCTCATGTCACAATTTTTTCAATGTTTAACTTTGAGAGATAGGATGATTTCTTAGTGTGCTTTTGTTAGCAGGCAGTCTGCCCTCAGTTTGGGCTTAGTCATATTAAGAACAACTGATTATGCTTGGGCCAAATCTTGCAAAATCTCCCATAACTGTTATTGCTCCAGTGAGTTGCAAGGAACTTATCTCTCAGGTGTCTGAACACCACTTTTTGCAAATGTTCTGTAGCTGGCAAAACTCAGCTCAAAAGTAGCTGGACGAGGGAGAGCCTCCATGCACGGGAGCAGAAAGATGAGGCTCCTAATCCTTTCTCAATATGATGCTGAAGAGAGCTGACATGAGCCTGTTGTGCCCATCTTGTACTAGGAGAGCTGCTGGGTGGTGGCCTTGTCCGCGTGGCAGCATTCAAGGGGGCAGCACAGTGAGATCCCTGGGGAGCTGCTGTAAGTGCACCTGTGTCCCAGCAGGCGTCATGGTGAGTCGCAGCCAGCTCAAACCTTGCTCCAGGCAAGGCAGGTGGTGTGAACAAGCAGCGTCAGCCACAGCAATCCCAGGGCGAGCCTGTGAAACAGCTTTCTGAATGCATCACCCCCAAACCTGCCTGATGTAATCAGTGCTCTGCCACCAGGAGTGTACCACGTAGCTGAGCCCCAGACGATGACTCTGGGCTCTCCCAGCCATGCCCTACAGCATGTGGCCAGGCCGGTGGTTGCTCCTGCTCGTTTTCAAGTCCCCGTGTGCAAGGGAAAAATACAAACATGCCTGGCATTTCCACAGATATGCACTCGTTAACTAAACGTAGACACCTACACTGAGGGCATTTCTTACAGAGGACATGTAAACTTGATTTAGTAGCTTGCATGGGTAAGTTTACTACTGCCAGCTTTAAGTCAGCACCACAGTTATGTGACACCACAGAGCCCGTGCCTATGCTAGTTTTATTTCACACCTTTTTAAATTTGAAAGGTGTGCTCATAGAGATTCTTGTTTCAGACTAGAAGTCACCCATTTCACTGAGGCTTAAGTTATTTACTAGCATTTAACACCTGAGAAAACCAAGAGAGGGCTGAATTTGCAAAGGGTGAGGCTGGCACAGATGCTGATGGATGGCCATAAGTAGTGGGAAGTGCAGCAAGGGGAGACTGAATTAGGAAAGTGGTATTTCCCTTCTCCCCCAGTGAAATCTCAGAGATAGCCTATAAAGCTTTACACAGGAGCAGAACTGACTCAAAGGGTGTTTAGAAGAAGCAGCCTTTATATCTTTTCAGCGTTTCCTTTCAGGGTTTCTATGGAGCATGAAACTGCTGTCCCAAGGCTGAATAGAGGGAAAGCCAGGTAGAGCTGAGTTTCCTTTGCAGAGGTAGTGAAACATCACTCCTGCCATTTCTGATAGGATTTAAGGGGCATCCAGTGGTGCATCTAATTGTAAACACACAAATAATCAGTTCATATTTGTGTTCTCAAATACTCTGCTGTAACAGAAACAATAGAGATAAAATGATAGGATATAAAGCACGGAGTCTCATACTGGATATACCGAGTCTTTCCAGTGTCTAGACAAAATGTCTAATTCCCTTTTTGGCCTAAAGCAGTTAAATCGTAAGGTCTGTTAACCTACATTAGTAATAGAGCCATTCTGTTTTAGGAGGGCAAAAATACTTTTCATGTATTTTGTTTTCTTAACACAGTAATAACCTGGTTCTTTACTACTAAAACAAAGGACAAGCTGCTCTGTGATTTATCTTCATGTAATGTTTTGCTTCTTGTGAATCTGCAAATGAGAAAAATATCTACACACGCGCAAAGCCCCTAAACTTGAAGCATTTAATAAGGAATAAGCCATTAGTGACCCAACATTCTCTCTTATCCAGAACAATTTCCAGCTGAAACCTTGACAACAATGGAGTGATTCAAAGTTCACAGATGTTTCATGAAGATTTTCTCAGAACATCTAGACAGATGGATTTCACAAATGGTCTCTGTTTACCATCAGACAAATATGATTTATACTAGATTCACCTTTACCCATAAACCACCCGACTGAGACTTCATCAAAGAAAATACGCTTTTCATCATACCTTTTACTGGCAACTGAGCGGTGCCCAGAAGCACTTTGCACTAAGCCGTTTTCTTGTAAATACTTATAGGCTTACTGCTCATCCTCCCTCCTTCAGGAGATGGTGGGAATTCATGAAGGAGAATCACACTTCCACATGGTTGTTCGCATGGCCAGAAGAAAGCCTTTTTTTTTTTTTTTTTAAATGCAGGGCTTGGGAAGAGAAACAGCTTATTTTCTTCATTAGTGTGTTTTTGGAGTTTACTCTTAATAGCAGATACGATGTCTTTCAGTATAATTGGCTCTTCCTTTGTTTTGAGCTCTTTTAAGGGCTTGATTAACCTTTACTGTCCCTCAAGCTTTTTGTCATGACTGGCCACAGATAAGATAAAACTTGTTGATGTGTTTGAGAGCTCTAGCAGATCTTTCCTATGTGCATTAGTCTGGAGTTGTTTCCTGACATTTTGTTGCACACTTGTCCAGCTTTGGCTTTGATGGAGGCTAGCAGAAGTTGCTTAAATAGTGAAGTAGTGAAACTCAAAGGCGAGGAGGAAGATGGGGTAAACTCCGGCTCAACAGCTAAGAAGTGATGAAGCAGTCACTCCCTGCATCACTGCTGAGTTTGTAGGGACTCCCTTTTGTGCCCCTTGAAGCTCTCTGCTGTTTGGTTGCTGGGAAATTGAAGAAGATACAGTGGGACCTGCCCATGTGGTCTTTCTCTTCCTCCCAGCATCCTGTTATCTGCTGCCCCTGCTCCTTCCTTCCTGTGATCTCCTCAATGCTCTTCCCTAGGTGTGTCCTAATACCTCAAAACCTCAGAAATAAAGCCCTCTTTTCACATTGATCATAGCATTAAGATAGTATTTGCAAAATCATTTTCTGTCCTCTCTGCTTTCTTGTTTAATTCCCTTTTTGTCTTGTGTTGCTGGAGGTAACAGTTTCATCAAGGACTGCCCCATGTTTGGGACGTGTACAATGCCTTACAAAATGGAAATCTACTAATGCCTGGCCTCTACGCACTGCCACAGTAGAACAGAAAAACCTTATCCTCATCCAGTTCCACCATAAAACTCAGTAAACTTCAGTACTGCTCTGTATTAAATTTGCCTGTGATATTTCTATCATGTGGACTGGGCTTGTTCCATGTGTTTTTGGGGCCCCATAGTTCTAGAGTGGCAACCTTGAATATGAAGCAGAGCAAGGAAGAGATTATAGTGACGGAAAATATGTCAAATAATAAGTTAAAAGACTTTTCTTTCAGAAAAGAAGGGCACTAAATTCAAGAAATGAGGTCTTCACCAAAATCTTGAGTGGTAAGACTTGACCTTATTTGAGTTTCAGCCTGTGGGAACTGGAGCCAGAGGAAACAGAATAGGGTCTCCTATCAGAATTGGACTTTGTTTCCTGGTGGAGAGGTGAAATTTGTGGAGTACCTCGTGAGTGCTTGGCAGGAGTCCAAACTTCCACTTGCCAACTAGGAATGGAGTTAGGTGTTCACTTTCAGGATCATGCGATGGATCCCGCTTCAGAACAGGTAAACAAATCAAACTCCAAAGAGCAGTACAATGACTGGGCTCCTGGAAGTGACTGTAGGCGAAACATCTTTTTGTTGATTCAACTACAAACTGAACTCAGTGGCCTGTGCAAGGCCATGTACTGTGGCGGGGAGATTTGGTAGGATGTTTCCAGGGGCAGCACCTGGATCCTTGTAGTCCATGGGCCTTGTCTATGTTCCTCCTCAGCCACCCAGAGGAGGCCGAGAGGGAGGCAGTTGCTTGGAGATGGCAGCTAGGGAAGAGGTTGGCAGGGGACTGGAGCGTCCAGGCAGCAGGGAGGGGAGGGAAGGAGGGCCCTTCGACAGCTGGGTGAGTTCTTCTCTTGTGCTATTTCCTGACTCCTTCAGAAGATCCCAAAGCCTGAAGTGGAAACACTGAGGCAGTGTTGAGGAGCCACAACCTGATTTCCTCGTGGCTGTGTTATGTACTGCCTACAGTCGGTGGGGTCAGGCTCCCATAAACCAGCAGCTCTATTGATACCAAATCATTTGGATCACAAGGAGTGGGACATGGGAGCCAGGGGAGTAAACTGCTGGATATTTCACTACCGCCACAGGGTTTTAATTTGGGAAGCTGGTCATTCTGTGCTTTTGCTGCGGGTGAAGCAGGCTTGTTGTCTGTTGCTCTGAGTGACTCTGGCTTTCAGGTCCCACACAGCTCTCCTGGCTCTCTAGGAGTGCTCTGGGCCCCATCTGAAACCCATCACCATAGTTAGCAATGTTTGGTACTGCAGGGAGGCATTGGGAGTCTCTGGAGACACTTGGGGTGGCCAGTCTGAGACACCAAGTCTTGAAGGCTGAGAACCACTCCAGCTATGGGAAAGGGTTGGAAGAAAAGATAGATCTGGAAGCCAGAGACGTTGGAGAGGATCCAGGCAATGGGTCTGTTGTGAGGAAGCTCCACTTCCCACAGATGAGCTCTCCTCAGCCCAGCCTCGAAGGGGTGGCTGCAGCACACCCAGGCCTGCCGCACCATAGTGTAGGCAAAGCAGGCAGTGAAGACACAGCTGTTTCACTGCCCTCATAGTCTGCTGCTCTAAGAATCCATTGCTGGTGACTGAGGGCCAGCCTGGCAGTATTTATATCAGGCCAAATTCTGAAGCAAGCAGAAGCAGCTGCTTGCTCTCTCCTGCCGTGCAGCTGGCTCCTGGAGGGGAGCGGAAGATTAGGCCGTTGCTTTGGCCCTGGGGCAGCACAGAGCGGCAGTGTGACTCGTCTTACTTTGCCTCAGCCTTTAACACAAGCACTTCTGCATTTGTGAGGTGAAACAGGCCAGATTTTGCAAAACGCATGCAATAAATGAGTCTAAGTGGGAAGGGCATGGGCTGCTGCCTTCCTCAACAGAATCAGGTCTGTCATGCTATGCTGACCCGCCAGCTTTTCTCTCTCTGCAGGCAGAAGACAGCCTTTGGTAAGCCCTGGGGTTAAGCCACACTGAATGCTGGGGCTGGTTGCTCTGTGACCTCCTCACCCCGCTGCCTTGGCCGGGCTCCTGGCATCCGGTATGGCACCTTTGCATGGCTGTAACTCCCACTGATGTGGGTCACAGTTCTCCTTTAGGGACTAGAGTGACAGCACTGTTGTGGGTATTGCATCATGAGGATGACTCACCGCTCCCCAGCTTTGTGTACATAATAAGCAAGATCTGGGCTTCTCCCTGTTCCCATCCCCAGTCACCACTGTTTCCTGGTGCCCAGGGCAAGAAGACAAGTGAGGCAGGGCCATCCTTGGGAGGATCCTGGTAATGCGTGTTTACCAGGCTTCTCTTCCAGCTGGATAGCAGTGGACACTAACATAAAGCTACAAAATCTTTTTCTATTCATTTAACTCCATTCCTGTATGTCAAATGCAGAAATAGCTGTGGGAGAAACCTGCTCATTCTGCCACATGTCGTTTCCCCCCCCCTGAACAGGGTGACTCACAGCTCTTCCAGGCTCTAAGTTGAATCACACCAGGCCTCCGCTTTGAGGGCTTGCGCAGGGGCTATAAAAGCTGCAGTGTGTTTGCATCACTCTTTCTTTTAAGAGCCTGTCCCAGCAGAATTCAGTCGCCATTGCCATGACTTAACTGTTTTCCTCGAGGGCCTGGTCAGCATCAGATACGCACATGTGCAACATCCATTTAAATCCATAGTAAATGTGCGCACACATTTTGTGTGTTGACTAGGCCCCAGACTCACACAAAAACGTGTTTTAAACTGGCACGGAGGACTTGGGTTGTCATTAAACGTCAAGCAACAAGGCTCACTTCTGCATTCTTGTGCATCAGGGATTTGGGGATGTGCAGGTCACGAAGGACCAAACTCATGCTGCTGCTGTTATTTCTTTTCCCCCAGCCAGCTCCGCGGGATAAAGAAATATGACTCCAGCACTTTCTCACTCGGCGTAGACTTCCTGCTGCAATTTTCCCCTCCCTCTCTGCTCTTGCGCTGAGTGCAAAGGAAATCTGCTTAGCCTTTACTTTCTCACACATGTTTCAGATGTGCAGGGGTGTGATTGTAAACAATGTCATCAGCCGTGCCAGAGCTGTCTACTCCTACCGTGCTCTGTTCCCAGCACCCCAGGGGTTCCAGTAATAGGGCGTAAAGCAAACAAAGCAAAACAGTAATCTGGTGTTCCAATTGCATTTTTGTTTTTAGAAAATGTTAATGATAGGTTATGTGATTACCCTAGGTTTGGCTCCACTTACTCTTTATTAAGCACATCTGGTATTTAGTAACAGTATAAGTAGCAGGAGTTTTTCTGGCGCACAAATAAGATTATCCGATGTTGCCATGCAGTATGGAAAGTCCTCAGGGAAGCCAGTGAACTGTGTGGAGATACAAGACTTTCTTGTCGGCTGGGCATCCAGCCAGAATAGCTCAAAAATGTGGATTGGCACAGAGCTGTTGCCACGCAAACACTTCTGGAAATTTCTGTGTTCAGGCCTGCCAAATCCTTTATATGTAACATGAGTTTCTGTATTCCTCAGCAGCCGGGCTTAAGCCCGAGCTCTCCTGTACACTTTAAAAAGGAAAAAAATCCGATGCTAACTCTCAGTCCTGTTTCCAGCGCACTACTGCCAAGCTAACAATTTCACTGAATTAGGGGGAATTTCCTAAAACATTTGTTTGAGTTACATTAAGTGTAACATGTGGGAGACAACTGTGTTTCCTGGAGGATTCTGAAAGGAAAGCTGTCTCACTTCATGGAGACTGCCTAACGTCTAGCAAGAGAAAAACAACCAGCCATGACAAGAAAATGTTTTTTAAAACTTGGCAGAAGAAGGGGTCTTTATTTATTTTGAATGCCTTTTCCAGTCTGGTCAATGTAGTGTATGAACAGAGGGCTGGGGAGGGGGAATGGTGGTTTTTTTAGGGCTCCCGGCTTGGAGTCAGAAGGTCTGGGCTCTAGTTTGGGCTCTCCCATAACCTTCCTGTGAGACCAGGGTGAAGTACTTCACCCAAGAGAGGTTGAGTTGTTTTGATGTCTGAGCTTTTCTCTGAGTTTAGCGGAGATATTGTTTGCCTGTTGCATGCATGTTTGTGTGAATCTGGGCTTTACATCCATAAGGAATGAGTATTAATACTCCACACTATTTAAGGAAAAGACTGGGAAAGACATGAAGCAGAAAAGCAAATGTTCATCAGTTGCTTGACAGCGCCTGGCTCTGCTTTTGCAGGGCAATGGCTTTTGGAGCCTTCAGCCAGACTGCCCAGTATCTAGAGATCTCTGCGGCTGTCCCTTAAACATGCTTGTCATTTTTGGCTCTCCCATCCTTAACAATGGAATAAATGTAGTTCCACCACAACTTTGTTGACTTAGTGATATTGTGCCTGGCAAAGATTTAGTGCTGGTAGTTTCCAGACTTCTTTTTCTTTTTTTGCTGTAAAGAGAGCATGGAAGATGACCATTAGCAGAGGAGACGTATCACAGTAGCTTGAGAACATACTGAGCATTATCTGGCCGGTAAGCAGCCCCAGCACATTTGGGGCTCTCCCATTTTTGAATTAGCTCTCAGAATGGCAGGGAACTATCTGGGTAAAGCTAGTGGAAGGACAGCACACGCAGCCTGGCAGTTGCTGGCTGGCTGGTGGCTGGTAGCTCAGCTGTCCTGTGGTGAGATTCTGATGCAACCTCCAGCCACAGGAAAGAGTATCTCATCCAAAGGGCTGACACGGCTCCAAGCTGCATACCAGCATAAGTGGAAGAGGGGATCTGGCTCTCGCACTGCATGTCTTTGACCACAGCAACCAACCCCACCTCTGAGAGGGGCAAAGGAAGGGGCAACCAGCATCCTGTTGCTTATGTAGCATCAGTGACGTTTTTTGGGAAAGCAGGGGAGCATTAATAACCATGATGTAACAGGAGTAGCTGTCTGAAAGAGAAACAGTGAAGTTTGGGATTTTCCTCTCTGCTGACCCACCCTTTGTTCTTAGAAAAAACATACAAAAGTGGTAAGTGCAATTAATAACCTCCCCATGAATTCACTCATTTAAAACAAGAGCATCTCTTCAGCCTCGTCTCTTCTCTGGAGATGTCGCTCCCCTGACTGTGGCATCTGCAGCATCCCTGGCTCCTGGGAGGCATTTTGCCAGTTAGCCCAAGGGAAAAGATGGTAGGAAGTGAGGTGGGAGGGAATGAGAAAACCAAAGTTTAAGCAAGGAAAAGACTACAAGAATGGGGAACAGGAAAATACGCGTGTTGGACTGGGAGAGCTGAATTTCCCCAGAGAAACGGAGTCAGAAACTGAAGGGAAAAAAAGAAAAAAAAACAGGCAGGGAAGACTTGGGTAGAGCAAATAGCAAGGGAGAACTGGCAAGCAAGAGCAAAGAAACTGAGGAGGATGGTGGCCAGGAATGAATGGGAATAATGAGGGGAAAAAGAGAGAAGTAGGTAATACCACATGAAAAGAAAAGGAGTTACATGAAAGCAAGAGAAATAAAGTATTTTTATACAATGGAATAAAAAGCAAGAGAGGAAAAAATGACATGAAGGAGACAAAAATATCAGCAGTGGAAGGAGGAAAAATAAGAGACATATATGGGAGAAAGCAGGTGAAACAAAAAGATTCGCACTGCTTTTATGTTAGTTAAGTTTCTTTTTACTGGTCCTACATTGTACTGCAAAGTCCCAAGGGGCCTTTTGTTTCTGTGGTTCTTTTGACCCGTTATGGCTGATTATTCTAGATTCCATGACTTAGTAATTAGAAGGAAAGGAAGAGAAAATGGCCTAAAATTCACCAGAATGTGTCACAACGCCTTGTCTGAAGGGCTGTTCCTTTCAGAGGGCATTGTTGCTAGCAAATGTCTCAGATGCTGAGATCCCTGGTGTCTGTGTGGCTGCCCTCGCTGTCGCCTGGGCAAGCCGTGGGGCTCACAGATTTCTGCAGCTCCCACCCACTCTGCAGTTCTCTCTCTGTTCTGCTTGGGAGGGACGCTGGAAAAGGGAGGATCCCAGCAGAGTTTTCCTGCCAGCATGCATCAGCGTCCCAAAGCTGGCTCTGATCCTCCAAGATTTGACCAATGTTTGTTGAAAGTGGAGTAACTCACAGTGCTGGGTGGCTTGGCTCTCCACACGCCTTAATGAGAAGTCAGAAAAGCAGGAGTGGACAGCAGATTTCCCTTCTGATCTGACTCTACTTTTCTTTCCATGCCTTGCTTATTTTAACTTGGTGTCTTTTATTTATGTACTCAAATGAGACAGAAACATTTTAAATCCAGAAGGCGCATGGGCCTGACAGTTACTGCATCACCAAGAAACCTGGAGCCCTGGACACACACATGGAAGGAAAACTTGTTTTTTTTTTTCCTCCTCTGGAATTATATAATCCCTGCATATGCATATGGGAGCTAAGCAGTATCTTACATTGAAGGGGCACAGATAGTTAATGTAAGCAAGACATGTTAACTGCATTGTATTTCTTAAACTATGGTTCTGCGGGACAGTAAATCTAGCATAAAGTACCTTGTGCTGGAGCAGAATATTACAGCCATGTGCTGCAAAGCACTGAACTAGCACAAATTTAATATGCTGCTTCAAGTATGTTTGACAGATTCTGGCAGACATCATACTGAATCAGGTAACCTCTATCCTCCAGTCAGCAAAAAAGTGGCATAAAAAAAAAAAAAAGGGTGCTCTGGCAAAAGCAACAGAAACACAGTTATGTGCTTAGAACAGATCTTGATCCAGTAGGTGCATGAGGTGGTTCTGTAGTGCCAAAAGTTCATATTAATGAACTCAGAAGCACAGCCATGTACATTAGCTGCATGCTCTGAATTCTTAGGGATGGCAGCAATTCATGGCAGGGTTTTTCTTCAGAGCAATCATAAAAGGCCCTTTTTTATATAGTGACAAAAACATTTCGTTTGTTTCCAGTAACCTTAGTGTTTGCAAATACTGAAGTGGTCCTTTTGCTTATTGTACTCATTTACTGCAGCTTGTACTCACAGCACATCCAGTGTGAGAATGACCAGTTCTGCTGTTCTCCATCACTGTCATATTGTCAAACATGGTTATGTGGGTGTATTTAAGCATTGCTGACCAAGCATGATATGGACTGCATTGCCATAAATGCAGTTTGCTGTGCTGGAACTATCACTTAAAATCTAACATTTAATTCATTTGAAATAGGAGGAAATAATTTGCTCAAACAAAGCATTCCCCTTGGTTTGTCTTAATGTACATATTCTCGTGCTGTGCCAGAAGGGGCCCTCAGTATTTTCTTGTTAAAGTTTCATGACCAAGTTGCAAAAAAGCTTGGAATGATTTCTCTACCTCTGGGGAAAATCCGACTCTCCACATTGAGCTTAACCATCCCTGCTAGAGCTGATTTATTCCCGGGACTCATAAAACATTCTCAAAAGAGTAAAATTTTTGCCTTGTGACTGCAGCAGATTGCACCAAGTGTTGGGTACTTTCAAATCAATTTCCAGCGAGGATGTGAAAGGTACGTTGGGGGACAGATTTTTCCCCATTTCACTCATACTCCCAAGTCTCCCTTCCCAGTTTTGTGCGAAATGCAGTGCGGAACACTAATCTTGGTAGATGAAGAGGAATACTTTCCCTCACTTTAAAAATGAAAGCACTTCTCAAAAGCTGAAGTTAATACAGGGTAACTGTAATGACACTTGGCACTTACACGCAAGTTTTCATCTTCTAGCCTTTTTACCTTAAGTAATGAATCCTCAGAACTCTGCTGTGGAATTGGTGGGTGAGTTTTGTTAGCTGCCTTTTTCAAATGGGAACACTGAGGCAGCAATGTTAAGTACCTTGCCTGGAACCACCAAGGGAGTCTATTTTAGAGACAGGATCAGAGGTTAAGAGTTTTTGTGCTTTCATTTCCCACTTCTATTGTGTCACTTAAGTCTGGAGTCATAACCGTGTTGCGTAATGACCTGGAGTAGAGTGGCTGCAAGTAGTCAGATTTATGCACGGCTCCTCTGGTGGCCGGGGACTTAGTAGGGCAGTCACACGCAGCAGACCAGGGCAAGAATGCAGAATAGGTAGGATAAAGAATTGTTGCTTTCTTCGGCTTCCTTGAACACTGCTTGCTAGGCCAGTTCTTGGTGCAGCTCTCCAGCAAGCTTCACAGCACAGGGCCAAGTGGTTTCCTTGGTAGGTGTTTTGACAGTAAGAAATGAACCTTTTGATGCAGGCACTCCTGTTAAGAACAAGATGAGTGTTCATTTACTTCTGCATGAATTTTGTTGCAAGAGAATGAGCAACTCCCTCTCTAGCAAATTTATACTTGTACATGAGTGTGAAATAAAACCCAGATCTAAAAGCTGATTTCTTGCTAGCTATAGAAACATAGCTAAGAACATAAAAAAGTTCTGTGGTTCTCCTGTTCCAAATTTGGAAAAGTCTTATTCTCCATACAGCAGAACATGTGGGGATGGATGTAGCCCCGGTCTGATAGACATGAGCTTGAAAAGATGGGGAGTTTGCACAGACTATGGTCATGTGAACTAATTGGCAGCACTGGTACATTTTTAGCAAGGTGCACAGGAGAATTTGAATGTCTCAGCCATTCCCACAAACACTGTACATCTGGAACAGGGAACGACAGGCCCCAAAAGAGAGCATAACATGAAAATCAGTGAAAACTATTCTCATTTGCCACACAGCTGTTTTCAAGACTAAAAGGAGGCACAGTCTCATGAATTCATGAAAAGATGCTCTCATTTTAGTGTTCTTCAGGAAAAAGAAACTTGTTTTTCATTTGCTAAATGCCTATTTCCATCAACATATTTCCTGCATGCTGTCAAACCTTGCTGTTGTCATATCAAGATGTCATCAGGCTTTAAAGTATGGCTTATATTACTCACAAGCTGTCCCTACATATTCATATGGCATAGGATGATACATCCTAAAAGGAAAGTCTACATAACACTGTAGCATTTTCTTTCTGCCCTTTCTATTAATATGAAACCACCATGAATCCTTCCGACTGACTCAGGCTCTGCACGTAGTGCACATATTAATCTAGTTGGGAAGTGGAGTTTATTTTGCACCTGATGGGGCCTTCGTTTTGGAACAGAATCAGAGGGTTTGGAACAGGAGACCAATTCACACCCCAGATTTATTTTGTTTATACATAGGAAAAATGTGGAAATCCCCAGCTGCTGCACTGAGTGGCCTGGGTAAAGATGATTCCTGCATTGAATACACAGGGCCATTTTTGCTTTGAGAATGAAAAACTGCCATTTTCTCACTCCTGTGAAGTTTGTTTGAGGACCTTGCCTTGCATAATGCTCAGCTTTACTAACTGGCCACTAGAAATTATGAATACCAGCCTTGAATGAACATTAAAATAAAGAAAACCCTCTATGATGATCTTGTTTTCATTCTTTGAAGAAGTCGAGGACACCAATGAAGTGGGGTGATTTGAGTAAGAAAAGTTGCGTAGTCACATCTGAGTCACAGTAATTGGATTGTCAGAGATTGTTGGACCACACCGTAAGTGCGAGAGAGTCTGGGAAGGCAATGAACCTTACAGGGCACTGACACTAACTCATAGATATCTTGTGTTTTAAAAATTTAAGAATACAACTCCCCCTAGACCTGAGTATTAACTTGTTTGGATTCTCCTCAGTTGGACTTTGTGCCTTGCCTGGAGAGGAGACTCCACTGCTCTGAGGTGCATAGCATCCAGAACTGATCCCTTTGGCCACGCATGATCCCCTGATGATCAGCTCTACCATCAGAACTAGACTATTAACTGCAAAGGCAGTTCTCTGCATTTTGTTGCTGGCAATCACATTTTTTTTGCTGCTAATATGTTACATGCTAAACATGAATGTTTCCAACTGTGCGAAGTATTTATAAAGCACATAACACATGTCTGACTGAATAGGGTATGTTTTTAATATAACGTAGTATGGACATGTGGAAAAAATAATGGAGACTGCTCTCCATTCAGAATTCAAGCACCACAAACTAAAATTACATCAACATTTTCAAAACGTGTTTGTTCTTTAAGCATTCCACAAAAACTACTAAGGAAACATAAACACAGATGTTAAAAAATGTGCAAATGTCCTATAGATTGCATAGGAGGCACTTTGATTTTATTTGCACATTGGCATTGTATCGTGATTCCATGAGGTCATCTGTGACTGCCAGTGAGGAGGACGGGGCCTGCAGTTCCCTCACGGCCATGTGTGCATGTGGTCCCAACTGCATGGATATGGTATGCTAAAATAGATCCTCTCTTGCTTGAGAGATTCTAACCTCTTTGCCTTTTTCTTGCTTATTTTAAAAGGAAATATACTCTGGCTCCGCCATTACTTTTATGCAAGCAAAGCCAATTAAGTTATCTGTTTAAAAGTAAGGACTCTTAGATCACCACACAATTTTGCCATTTCACAAATGACAGCGAGGGTAATGCGATTGTACTAATGATGTTTTCTACTTGTCTTTTTCATGAGGCTGTTGCAGCAAGGCTATTGGTTCATTTAAAGAGTATTTTGTTTTGAAAACTAAAGGTAATTGCTTGATTATTAAAAGTATTGCATTACTGCAGAAGCTACTTTTTGTTCATTTTGAAACTCAGATATTTCTTACAGCGGAGGGCTGGTTTGGGCACACTGTCTCAGGAACACTGCTGACACAACGTGGAAGGAACCATGGAATCACTGAATGCTGGAGATCTTCCTCAGAGGCAGATCAGTGGGTACACATCTGATCTCATTCTTCTGGGAAGCCCCACTGAGAAGATGTAATAGGCCTACAGGTAATGTTGCTGGCTCCCCTGGTCCTCTCAGAAGTGTGAGCCCTCATCCTGGCCAACCTCTTTTAAGTAGACCAGAACCAGGCTTGGATTTTCTGCAGCGCTATGAAACACACCTCTTATTAGAGAGGAAATGCTATTTCTGTCAAAAAAGAGTTCGCCCCCCACGCAGCGACTAAAGAAGTCGCAGGAGAATGAATGTAGGTGCATGCCAAACACACACGGAGGCGTGGAAGTCGAAGGAGGCAGAATGCTAAACAGGAGTTGTGGTGATGATGGGAAGAAGACTGGGTGTGTGAGGGAGAAGACGTGGTGGGGACTGTGTGAATGCCAGGTTTTGTGGCTCTTGAGGAGTGAAGGAGCAGATGTCGAGTAGTATGTTACAAGACTCAGCAGTGTCCCGCTTTTGCCTCCTCACATCTGCCCTGCCCTTAACAGCACCTTGTGCCCAGCTCTTGTCCTCCTTTGTTTCCTGAGCCTTTCTGCCTGTTAGAGGGACCTCAAACACCCTCTGCACATGCCAGCCTCCCACCCACCACCTGCAACTACTGCTGTGGCCAGTGCCCAGTTAGCAGAAGACAATGCAGCCAGGGACAGTGTTGTATCCAAACAGCTCCTGGCTACAGGGAGTTAGAAAAGCACGGAAATGCCTGATGCAGGTGTGAGATGGCAGCAGGGTGCTCGTAAACATGTCGGGGGAGTTGACACCGTGCTGCAGCTTTGAATTGTGGACTAATACAGAAGGACACCAAATCTCTCCATTTTTGGTGCCAGTGAAAGGCAAGGGCAACTACTAGATCAGATAGATCCTGTCTGCTATGGAAAAGTTGCCTTGATCGTGGCCTGGGAAAGGATGTGGCTGAGGATGTTGCCCTTTCAGTCTCCCTAGGCCATGTAGCTGGATTTTCCTGTGAGTGGCACAATACCACTGCGGCTCGCTGGCTGTGCTGTGAGCAGACCTCCTCAGGAAACCCGCATGAGGAAGTTAATATTATTTTCATGTCTGCCAGGAGTTAATCTAAGCACTAATATTACTGGAACCTTAGCTTCTATTTTAACATACTGTTTTCCTAGAATTCACTTTAAGTTTTACCCAGTAAAGGAGTAATAGAAGGAAGCAATGCATTGGCCTGTAAAGGTACACATCACACTAAGTGTTGGATCCTGGAACTCGTCTACTTTGCTACCTACAGATTAATTCAATTTTTTCTCCAAGGCAAAAAGACCCTTTAGAAATGAGAGCAGTGGCCTGTGAGATAAACTGGTGTGGAGCAATTGCTTACAGGAGGTAGGCTGATGATCCAGTAAACTGCACTATCAGTTAGTACCAAGTCAGTGGTGGTTTTAGTGTGCAGCTAAGGACTGGAAGGATTTTTATATGTATGAGGTGTAAAGCTTGGACAGTATTCACTAGAGGTTACTGAAGGTTTCATCATTCTTCTTTTATGAGCAAGCCAAATTACTCCTCAGACAGTTACGTGGTAATTCGGGATCGCTGAATTCCTCAGCTGAATATTCTTCTGCTCATTTCTTGTCTTAAGGTACCGGTGCTAGAGACAGTTAACAAAGAAATTGTCACATTGACGTGGAGGTTGATGGG
>JAVCKT010032468.1:9043-21212 GCA_032273925.1 Rhynchotus rufescens | reverse complement strand
CGACTCCAGCTCCCTCGCCCAGCAGGGATCTTCTGACTTCCTCCAGGAACAGTCTCCTACTGGTGGAGTGAAACAAACATAGAGATGTCTTTTTGCCCCTGTACAAAGCTTTACATCTTAGTTATCACTAGCATAGAGTGGAGAGAGGGTGAGGAGAGAAAAAGCAGCCAAACTAACCAGTCATTATTTCTTTTTCCTGATCCTCCCAAGTCCTGCGTCCTACAATGACTTCATTCAGACCCTTTTTGTATCTATCCTGTCTTATAACTTCTTCATTTGTTTTTTATTACTATTATTACATTCCTTTATTGGTTCCAAGTTATTTGATTTCATCTTTTTCTCCTCTTAGTGATTATGTGTATAACTTATACCTTAAACGCTGTTGTCCCAGAATAAGTCTAAATTTGCTGCTTCTCCATGTTCTTGCTCTTAATTAAGGCTTGTATAAAACCTCAAAAGGAAAAAATTAATAAAAATCCTGCTGTATGTGGCTCCTCTTCTTACAAAATAACTGTTTTAACACTTTCAAGAATCTCACCGCAGGCTTCAGAGAAAGACATACCAATCTTGTACGTTACTTCTTAAATATAAGAAACGTGTTTTGATTGAGATAACTCTGGGTTTTGATTAAAGGTTAAAAAAAAAACCTAAGCGGAGCACAGCCTCTTAGTAATGCTAAAGTTGTCACTTTACAATGCATGCAATAATTTAACATTGTGTGCTCAGCATGCGTGAAGTAACAAGTGTTTCATATTAATGCTGTGTTTGTAATGGTGTATCTGAGCTGCACAAACAACAGATAATTGAGTCAAAAATGAAATGCAAAATATTTTTCCAAAGAGCTATTTCTCCAAAGAACTCAGAAGGACTAACAAGGGGACAGAAGTTGGTTATCAAATATTTTTGCAAAGAGTGGGTCATGATAAGTTAGATGTACCCCAAAACAGTATCATGTCAGCAACTTCAAAGGGCCTGTGCCAATTCAATGCAATGCAGAAGGCTCGTATTCTGACATGTTATAATTAGTATCTGGATTGTGTTCTCCTTCGTAATGCTTTTATTTTGGCCCCATGTATGGAGTGTCTTAAGTCTACTGAGAAGCCTAATTTTTCCATTGATTTCAGTGGGCCTAAGGGTGGATGTGATGTGCAGACCTAAGCTTTTGGCAGTCAGCACTCCAGAGAGACCTCAATTCCATTCATGATCAAATACAAGGTAATATTATATATAATGGAAGAGAAGGAAACAAGTAGGAAAAAGATAAATGCCATCTTTAAAAAAAAAAATCTAGAGGCTGGTAAGGACGACTTTTTCAAGGAGGTTAATATGATGAAAAGACATGAAGGGATCATGTGAAGGGTTGCTTAAAGTCAAGACAGAAACTAGGTTAGTGACAGGCAATCTTTCAAACAAGTATACTGTCTTAGCACCAGCACACCAAGGGCAAGTAATTTTGGATGCAACACTTAACAAAACAAAAGAGGATGTGAAAAAAAAAAAAGGTGCAGATCATATTTAAGCTTGAAGACATTGAGGTCTCCATCAAAGTTAGTGACATACTAAATATTGCATTTTCCATTAGTTACAGGAAGAAGGAGGAGAAAAAAAAAGAAAAAGCACACCACTTTTAGCTGAATTGGATAGCAACAACTATTTTACATGCTTGGATGAGGCAGCTTCATCTCTCATTTTATCAAGCTGGTTTCCTCTCCTTTGCAAACATCCCCCTATCCAAGTGCTCAGAAAGGTATTTTTTAAACACTCCTGTATTTTCAGAGATGCATGCTAGGTTTGCCATTTTCATTCAAGATAGTAATTTTAGCTGCTGAACCTTTAGCTGCGATGATCCAAAGGTCATACAGAGAGCATTGCTTTCCACATAGCTGCCTCTCACCGTATACTCAAGTTCTATGCAGATGACTTCTATACATAACCAATCTCCTGTTTTCTGTCAAGAAACATTTTTATTTTACTCCAGTCATTCTCACGGCTCACTGGTTGATTGGGCTAAAAAATGATTTCCTTAAATGCATTCAGTCTCTCCTTTCTCTGTTAATATTTCAAGTGGAAAAGGATTTCAATATCTTGGTATTGCAATCCCGATTTAGCACATTCCCAGCTATTCTTTCAACCAGATGTCATCTAGTAGAAACACCAGGGAGGGTGGCAATACAAGCAGCACAAGACTTCAGAATTCCTCATTCTACTTCTTCACTACTTTTTTTGCCATTGCTACAACACAATTTTTCTGGGATTTGCAAAAGGCTTAATGTTGTGTTGCCCAATCAAAAATCTGAAATGTTGGGTTTTTTAGAAAAATGTATTCCTCTGCCTTCTAAAACTTGAATGAGATACGTTTTTCATTATTTGTGTCCCTGAAATAAAATTCAGTCTCCTTAAAAGTTACTAGTAACTGAACTGGAAAGATTTCAGCTTTGAAATCCAGATCCATTCTCAAAAACATACTGATTAAAATGATTGAACTTGAAAAAAAAAAAAAGATCATACAACCCTATGCTTATTTATGTCCAGATTCATAACATCTTAAATATATACATAATATTTGGTAAAGCACATGTCTGGGTTTTTGGGGGATGAAACTTCCCCACAGAGCCTGAGCTGTCCCCTGTGGTAGACGGGTGCATACATTTTACTTCCATTTTACTTCTCTTTCTCAACAGGATCGAAATAAAGTCCTGGACTTCATAACTTCTAAACTTATCAACTTCAATCCATAACATGTTTAATCTTTTAATCTTCATTCTGCAGACTCCTTTCATCAGTGACTTTAGTTGGACTCAAGTTTGCCAAGCATACTGTTGCTCATGCCATTTTTATGTTCTCATCACTCTTATTAACTCTTTAAATAGAGGTGAGTTCATTATTATTGCTTTGTTTTGCAAGCAGAATGAGCTCATGCATTCCCAAAGGAGCTTGGATTTCCCTGGGCTGTCACTTCATCCAGCTGCTTGCTGGCCCTAGGACAGAAACCCAGTCTGTGCTCAAGCTTACACAGTAATGGTCTGGTTTGATTTTTGAAACCTCTTCCCACCCTGATGTACCTTCTGGATTTTCTAGAACCATTCAGTAACGGGCAAACGCTCCTGGTCACAGAGCAGGTGAGGTAACGGCTACTTCATCCCTGCCGACTAAACAAGACATTGGAAAATGAGAGGATGGGATAGGAAAAGAATGATGTTTTCTCCTCCTACTTATCTAAGGAAGCACATCCTTAAGCTCCATCCAACAGAAAACATGTATTCATTTTGTCCTGTGTCTTCTACAAACTCAGCATCACCTCCAGGCTGAGCATCCCTCCTCTCCTGCACTACACGAGTCTAAAGCAACTTTAATTGCAAATCTTATCCACACAGAACAGTATCTGTATCAAATGGACTTACAAGTCCCTTCAGTTGGCCTAACTTGCTATTTTCCACCCACTGCACATCATGGTAGTTTCCTTTTCAGTCTCATTGGCTTAAATTCCCTAATATCAAACCACAGCACACATACAATGCACAACTTCACAAATTCAGACAATATAGTTGACCTTTTCCCGAACACAACTGCTCTGCTCCCTCTCTTCCCAACTTAAAAATAAAACATATGGAAACACCATTGAGTCTGGAGGGCTTGGTTTCTATCAGCTTGTGTGTCCAAGTCTCCGCAGTGCAATAAAATAACTCCATTTTCCTGGTGCTGTAACAAGGCTCAGGTTGAGGAGCAGAGTTTCTGTTAAGTTCTTTTATTATTTTATCCCCTTTTCTCCTTCTGCTCAGAGGAGTTCTTGCTAGAATTTAGCTACCTGGAGGTCAAATCAATTAATGAAGTCAAGGGTGCCACTTCTGGACTTGTAGTGAGAGCACTTTCAGTATAACAAGACTTAATGGAGGTTGTTAAGGATGTCTGACATTTTTTGACCTTTGCTCTTCTATCTCAGAGTTTGAATAGGTCTGATTTAATTAGACAAAAAAAAGGTAGAAGAATGAATGCCAGGGTAAAGGCTCAGAAGACTGCAAATGCAGGAAAATTATGAGCTGGATAACTTCAGACTGCAACCAAACAAATCACAGTCCACCCTGCTGAAAACAGGCCAAGCTAACAGGAGAACTTTCACTGGTTATAAATCATGAAAAGGAGATCATGCCAGCACCACAGGTTTCAGGAAGCAGAGAATTTCACAGCTACCATTTTATTGCCCAGAATTAAGGTTAAGAGATGTCTAAATATGGTACAAGTGGAGCACCCTCTACTTATTTTTAATTTTATTTTCATCTGGTCTTCTTCCAGGTATTATTATTATTTCGGGGTCTCATTGCCTAAAAACAAAGGAAGGCAGACATAAAAAAATATGCCTGCTCTTTGCCTATAGAAACAAATAGCATAGAGAAAATCTGAAATTTCACATTGTAAAAATTGTGATGGGTAGATTATATCCATGTTAAAAACATTCTAGCAAATGTAAACAAGACATTGCAAATCAGAACTGAGGAGCAGTCCATATTCCACTATCAAATGTATTATTTATCTGCATTAGTGTCAATATATCCTTAATCAAAAAATAGTTATTTTTAGTAACATTGTTAATGCCCTGGGAAAGAAAAAGATATCGATAGCTCTGTTCTAATACCATTTCCAACAGCTTTCTGGAAATTATTACATCATTCTGGGCTGTTGGCTTGAATTCTGTCTCCTAATGACACACCTGTCTCTTAGACCTAATATGTAGGTGCTGATTTATAGCATGAATCATGCAGAATTGCATGCATTGCAACAAACTTGGAAATATGGGGGCAGATGCACCTACAGGTGTGAAAAGCTCATGTGAAATTTTATTCCTGTCACTATTGATTATACCAACAAGACATCAGTTACTTAAATTTTATGCATAATTTAGAATATTATCTTAAGAGGAATCATAAAAGCATGCTTAGAAAACAGGTAGGAGAAAAGCTTACAAAGCAAAGGATCCTTAAAAAAAGTATCACTAAATCAAGATGTTTAGAGGAAGAGGGTAGTAGACAGTTATCTTAAAGTCCAAGCAGACAGCAGTATAGAACTGAAGGAATCCAAAGTAATCTAGAGAACTATACTTATAACTAAGATGACATTGTCAGACTACGAGTCAGAATGTGAGGTTAGTGCTCTGTTCCACACTCGATTGGATTGGGATTAAGAGAGAAATGCATCCTTAGAAAATAGAGAACTTGCAAGGCCAAAATGAATATAACATTTGATATCATCTGACCTAAAGATTTCTTTGTTTTGCAGGCCCGTTTTGCAATGGCCACAGCAGCTGGGAACAAAAGAAAATAATCAAGAAAGTGCTAATACTAAAATATCTTTTTGAAAATGTGTATTCCAGTTAGGTGGAGAGGTAGGCCTTTTGGAGTCAGTCAACTACAGCACAGGTTAATGCAGACATAAGACATATCGATGTTTTTAGGCAAATTCTTCCTGAAAAATGCCCAGGTCAAAAGTCAAACCTTTCAGCAGCATTTGTAATGTGATGCTTGCCTGCAGCTGAAGGAAATAAAAGAATGAAAGATAAATAGAGGAAATTGGCAACAGATCATATATCTGAAATCCAAATCATAGGCTTTTGGCCAATAGCCAAAAAAAAAGCATAATTTATCTTGGTTAAGGACTCAGAGGCAGAGTAAATATTAGATTCAGGCATCTTTTGGTATGGCTTTGTGCAAAGAACCAAGAATTCGTGCAGTCTTTTTTTTTTTTTTTTTTTTTTTTTTTTTATAAGGCCATATTTAGACCTAAATTATTTTGTCAGGTTGAAAATTCAGTCCATAGTTTGTGAAAGAAAGTTAAACACTGAAAAAGACTTGCATTGACACCTGCCAAGAACAAAACTGTGCTTTAGGCAGACTCTGCATCACCTCTTCTGAAGGAACATCAAGGTTTTGCTGCCAGCAAATTACAGCTCAGGGACCTGGGATTTGCTTGGCCAACACAGAAGAAAGTACACTACAGCTACTGAAACTAAATATTTGGGTATTGCATTTTATTTCTTCCCCAACATTCATAGGAGGCTGAGGCTTTTCATCAAAGGAAGCGTTGGTCTCAGATGCATCTCCAACACTATTTGAAAATTCAGCATTGCTCACAACCAGCAATTGCTGAGTATTCAGTTTGATATGCTAAAGAATTAATTATCATCAGTGACTAACTCCTGAAACCTCATGCCTGAGACCAAGTTTCTCCTCTGGGTTTTTTTGATGCTTTGTCTGAATATTTTCACTCTCCTATTTTAACAGTAAATACAATACTTATATTTTTCATTTCCTGAGATACTACATCAGAAGCATACAATAAAAACAGGCCTTAATTCACCTTTCTTCTCACGGGTTTCAGGAGGCTTTCAGTTTAGGGGATTTTGATGATGCAGGAGAAACACATAACAAATTTTGGTTTAATAGTTTCTGTAGCTTTAAAACATTTTAGAAGATTTTACATTGACTTACCATGAGCACAGGTACTAGTCAGACCCTTTGGCCATCGACCAAATTATTCCATGCTTTTGGCAATTATTTATTCCTTACATGGAAATTAATGAAATTCAGCAGCTGAACTCTTATATCTCTGCTTATTTCTTTCAAAGAGGCCAA
This sequence comes from Rhynchotus rufescens, assembly GCA_032273925.1. Taxonomy (NCBI): domain Eukaryota; kingdom Metazoa; phylum Chordata; class Aves; order Tinamiformes; family Tinamidae; genus Rhynchotus; species Rhynchotus rufescens. The sequence continues at coordinate 14,589 of JAVCKT010032468.1, read as the reverse complement.
AATAAGCATTGAAGCAAGAAATAATCTGAAATTCTTTATGTCACGCCTTTCTTGGAGCACAGTAGGAAGAAGTGCCTGGGCACCATGTTTTGGGAACAGCACAGGGACAACTTGCACTTGCTCCTGATGCTTCCTGAACGCCAGAGTTGCATGGTTTGTACACAAAAGGAAGTTCCACCTAAGGAAGTGGAACTTAATCTTTGAAGAGGTTATTTTACAGTTTGATCAGTCTTTTAGGATGACTAACTTTACGAGCTGTCTGCTTCGACAACCGTGAAATACGATTCTTTCTACAAAGATAGGTAGTATCTCCCGCTGAAGATTTACCCTTTGACCTTCTGGTTTTCACATTAGGCTGCCAAAACACTCTCTGGTGGGATCACCTCCAGGTGCAACTGGGCAGTGAAGGCAGAGAAACCAACCAACATACATTTCAAATGCTGACAGATAATTCTACTAATGTTAAAAATGGATATAACACTAAACTTTACTACTACTCAGGCTACTGGACGATTTAGCCCTTTGCCTATATAAATACACCCAAGATTGCCAGCAAGCAACTGATAGACAAAGGCAATAACTGGTATACAATCAAGCTCACTGTGTCCTTACACAGAACCTACACAGATAAAACCTCCAATGTCACTGCTTTTATAGATGCGTTGATTTTCTAAATCCAAGCAAATGTTTCATACCAGCATTCCCCTTACCAAAAGGTGTTCAGTTCACCTGGAGCCACACCTAATCTGATTTCATTCTCACCCTTCCTGAGGAACAAGATTTCCTCCTCCAAGCTTCACAAATAGCAACCGTAGGCCAACCTCACAACACCCACCAACGCAGAATCAAAGGAGATAAATGCCTGTCGAAACATTTACCAACCCAACCTCCATGCCATAACAGAAGACTTCCTGCTTCTACGTGATGAAGATAAACATGTATTTAAAAAAAAAAAAAAAGCTAAGGCTAAGCTATTCTCTGAGAGATGAGCTGGGAGGTAGCAGAGGATTCAGTATCAACTCGGTCACTCTTAGGCTGTTACAAAGGCAATGATCGAAGGACACCTGACAATCTCATTTAGCATCTCTGCCTCTTGATGTAAACTTCACAACAGACCGATAACTGATGTATCTAAAGGACTGAATTGGCTAGATTTCTGGAACTAGGGAGAAGTTCCTTCAAGAAGCTGACTGGAAGAGACATGCTGGGCCATGATGTAGGAAACAAATAGGGCTCATGCAGCACCAGAAGGGTGAGGATGAGCTTAAGAGGTGCCCAGTGCAGAAGGCAACATCCCTTCCAGTTGTTGTCTCCCATGGCAGGACAGGCAGAGTCCTCTACTGCATCACACCAGCTCCAGGACCTGTCAGGTAGGAGCCAACTACATGAACAATTGTTATTTCCAGATGCTTTCCACTTTCCTGTGTGGGAGTATAGCTAGCAAAACTAGTACATGCTCTCTGTTTCGAGCAAACAGAACAATTTTCACCTACTTAAGTGACAGAAAATGGTAATATGAAAGTCAAGCCAGTCTGAAAACTAAGCAATCAAACTCATAAAAGCTGCTTGAAGGCATGTATCAGATTGCAGATCCTTACACTTCTTTTGTCTCTCTTCCTTTGGCAAACTTGGAGACACAGACATTCACTCACTTAAACAATTAGGTTTATTCCAGCTTCCTTGTTGCTAAATAAGTGTTATTTGGGAAGAGAAAATTTATGGGCCTTTCTGGACTAAAAAAAGATACACTCTGGGGGAAAAAAAAGCATGATATTAAAACAAATCAAAATCTCTAATCAGAACTATAAAATATGGAAACCCAATTTTAAAATAATTTTGTCATGGAGATAAAAGTATGCTAGAAACGTCATATATTTTTTAAAAAGTGAGAATCCTTGTCATTGGTCAGACTGAATTGAGGCTACAGGACAGTTTTCAGAAATGCCTCATATAAATTCAATGTGCTAGAGACAATCTCTTCAATTTTTTAAAAAAGTTATTAACTTTTATTTGCACATTTACAAATATTTGTTCTATTTATTGTATTTGCACAATATTCATAAATGTACATCTCTTTCTCTGGAAACAGTTTTCTTACATTTCCTCTTCTCTGAGGGGATCTTGTGCATCACCTTCCCCGGGTACTGTGCAAGACTTCAGCTCCAAAAACAGTCTCTTGAAGTTGGCTCAGATTTAGAATTTCATGTATCCTTGTCATATTCTAAATATTCATTCAGGTAGCAATAGTGGATAAAAAAAGTGTTGTTTTTCCTCCTACTTATTAATAATGTTTGTACTGTGGTAGCATCCACATGCTCTAAGCAGGCAGAAGCATCCTGTTGTGGTAGATACCAAGGGCACACAATGAAAAACATAAATACCCCTTACTCAGAGTTTGTAGTCTAAGCAAGGTTACAATGGCAATAAGAGTCTAGTCTAAAGAAGCCAGAATCCACAAGACACTTTTACAAGTGCTCTGCAGAAAATACTCTTGCTATGGATCTATAACTTTCAATTATAACTTCAATATATATATAACTCTGATATAACTTCAAAATTATAATTTCAATAACAGGAAATATTGTTCATAGAAAGGTCCAAACAGTAATTTTCTTTAGCAGTCCATCTCTGTTTCAACTAAGAAAAGTTTGGCTAATGAAGCAATTTGAACATAAGGCTCAAACCAGCTCTGACATAAATAGTTCTAAATCAAAAGAACAAAAACAAAACAAGCAAACAAACCCAGCAGCTTATATCAATGGAGCTACACTGAAGCAGTGTCAGATTAAAGTGAGATCAGAAACAAATTCATGCATTGCAAATGCTTTTTTAATCACACTTTCCTGAAGTCATACTGTTCGATAGGCTCCAGTGCCAAAGACCAAAGAACCAACAGGGATGAATTGAACTAGCTCTAAGGCTGCCTCTAAAGTATGGGGAAGCAGCAGCCAACTATATTTCTTCCATTCCAGGAGGAGGCCAGATGCCAATGTGAATATACATCTTAGCTGGACACCGGAGAAAAAGATGCCCTTTCATAAATAATGGAGCTGCTCTGGAAAAAGGTGAGGAAAAAATGGTGACAAAACATGTCTTTTTGCATTTCCCTCCCATTTCAGCTATTTTGGAAATTACTCAAGCAAATCCTTCTCTATCATCTGCTTTTAAGAGATAAAACACCTCTACAAAGTATAAACATGCAGTTTTGATGCCTGAAACCCAAGAACCCAAGAAATCACTTAAATGTTCATAACATGCATTTTCATGAATCACTTCCAATACTGTGACAGCAAAGTATTCCCCCTCCATCAGCCAGAACAGTGAGAAATGCAGCACACAACATTGCTTTGGCAATTTCAGCAAGCCTTTCTGCTTCAGCTGAATTACATTCATTTTTAGAGGTACTATTTTTGGGAACCTACACTATATTTTTGAAGAAATCTTGTCAATGAGATTATTGTGCAATATTACTAACTTCCTGCACAGACATTCAGATAAAACTACAAAGTAGAAAAAATACTCATTATTAATAAAATATTTATTTTATCCCTCCCCCTATGTTCTGTAACATCCCTAAAAATCCACTTTTACACCCATTTTTTTTTGTTGGTCCTTCATACCTACTGGAACTCACACCAAGCAAAGGCGAGGTAGTTGGAAAACTTGATCATTGTGATTTGAGAACATGCTAGACCTCCTATATGATGTACCTAGTCCTTTCAGATCAGTCCATACTTCATTCAGAAGTTCACTAGAGCTACACTTTCAGATATTAGTTCTCTACTATTGTACGTTATTGCTTAGGAATAGAGTTCATGATCATAGATAGCTGTAACTAGCCAAAATGACTAATGAGAGGATCTTAAACATCAACAGCTCAACACTAGCATTTTAGAAAACTGTTTATATTACCAAAGCAATTGCCAAAGCACCAAAGCAATTCATAGCTTCCACAGAAAGGGGCTCTGAAATGGCCTCCATCCTCAAGAGATGTTTCCTGCAGTTAGAGCTTTGTTTACCTTACGCATGACGAAAGCAAGCCCTTTGACTCAAAGTCACATGCTGTAAGTTTCCAACATGGAGTGTTTTATGTCCACTGGTTTCAGAAGATAAACACAGAATACTTTCCTATGAAGTTAAGATGCAGTTCTGTGGAATTGACTTCTCTATTTATAAAATAAGCTGCTAAAATGAAGCAATTTTCCTGGAAGAGATCAAGACACTGAAGTGTTCCTTTTCCAAACAGAGTGAGATGCTGTGTAAGGAAAGCTGGTATATTAATAGGTTGTATATGAATCCAAAGACAAACTGAGTACATTGAAGTCCTTTTTTTGACAGCTGCCCTCCTAAAAATGACAACAGTGAGTCAGGTTTCTTCTTCCAGCTATTTATACTTCTACTAAACAGATAAGTGAACTTCTTTGAATAAGACAAAATTAATCTGGAACTTCAGCTGCCCCAAACCTGAGAAAAACACATTTGATAGATCAAAAAAAAACAAAACAAAAAAAAAAACAGTGTTAAGAGGTTTTTCTAGTTTCACCTGTTCTTTTGTTTTGTAGTTTCTCTGCTTGTAACCTTCCAGGTGAGGTTATGGTCAGAAACAGAAACCATGAGATACAACAAAGAACAACAGTTATCAGGAAGTTTAGCTGTGCTGAATGCAGGAAGTACCAAAACCAACGTAAGAGCCACTTGCAAGTTTTCTCCATCTACACCTCGACCTGAAGGAGGTCTCCTTAATATATTTTTGAGCAGACCACTGTCAAATATATTAATTTCCCTAGCTTGTTCAGTAGAAAAGATTTCACATTTTTCTGATTGGAGAACCTCCCCTGGCAGTTACAAGGATGATCTATCTTTACAAAGCTAAAGCTCTGTTCTCCAGGAGCATCCCAGGATATCATCTCTCTGAAACCCAGCACCTCCTTGCCTGGGAACGATGGGGAGGCCAGAGCCAGGAGGCCCTTGTAGTGCTGCATTTGTGCAAGCAAAGCCAAGTGCAAGCACAATGAACAGGCAGAAGGCAACACGCAGCAGCTCCACTGCTGCCCAGGAGCTGCTGAAGCTGCTCCAGAGAGCCCCAGTGCTCCAGCACTGCCTCCCAGTTCTCATGGCATGTTGTGCCTCCCATTGACAGGGGTACCCCAGCTCCTTCTTCTAATACATCACAAAATGAAGACTTGGTGCTGGAGATGCATTAGGATGCATTAGGCTACAAATGCCACAAGCAGATAAGCACTCACTGCTTTCACTTTGTGAATGTCTACAGCACACATCAAACCTATCTGCCTCACCGTTCTTTTCCCAACATTGTTATTCTCTGACAATCATTTGAGGTAGAAATGACAAGGAATTTGGATAGAGAATCCGAATGAGATCCACAAGGGGATTCAGGTATCTAAGCACCATCTCAGTAGCTGGTGGAGTTTCTCAGGAGTTCTGCTCATTTCCGGGCAACTCCAAAAGTACATTTCTCAGACACCAACATTCCTATATGCAGACTTCTCTAGGAAAAGGGACTTCCATGCCTCCTTTTACCCCCT
>JAVCKT010032466.1:5450-18211 GCA_032273925.1 Rhynchotus rufescens | reverse complement strand
TGTAGGTCAGAACTTAGTCCACCTTTCTTTGACAAATCTGAAAATCAGAGAGGTACCCTCAAAGTAAGCACCCTCTTACAAGGGTGTTTGATATTAGTAACCATGACAGTATTACAGTAAAACTGCAAGAGTGCAACCAACTCTTCTCTTAGCCAAAGAGAGTAAAATAAAATTGGTAGTGGTGAAAAAAGTCCACGTTTTGCAAATATGCACCTTTAGGTAAAGCAGCACTGCTAATCATCAGATTATTAAAGAACACATGGAGGAAAAAGAATTGAATTAAAAAATTATAAATATTTCATGATCAAGTATTTAAAAAGAAATTTGCAAAGCAATAAAGTACCTCTAAGACTTTTTCAAAGCAATCATAGTTTTGCTACAGAAATTAAATAGAACACTCATGTTTGCATATGTTTCATATGCAAAATGTTATCAGCAGAGGTAGAAATGGCCAATGGCATAAATATGCTTGAAAGATCATGAATGCCGACCTTCCTGCAAGCACACAAATCTTTTATCACCCCCCACTGCCCCTGCACTTGGAGATGAGCCTGCGGAGATCCTGAAAAGATTAGCTCATCCTCATAAACCACGCTGAAAATCTACCTCTTTCAGTAGTGGGTTGAACTGTATTGCAGATGAATAGCTCTTTTGCCAAGATATTTTTGAAACATTTAGGTTTTTCTTATTGACTGAATATTTTCTAATATAAGGACATCCCACAGAAAGCACATGAAGGCAAAACATAAAGTCAATATACATAATTACCTTTTATAGTTTGGGATAGTTTTTTCTGAAAAATTCCAGCAAGTTATTAAAAAAAAAAAAAAGATCTTGAACAAAAAGTCCATTCTAATCTTAACAGAAGTCATCCTTAGTAACTGGAAATGCAGCAAGGCCATTGAACCAGAGCATGCAAACTTAACTGCTTACCATCTTCCTGATTATTGCAGCCCTTCTACTTATCACTCAGTTCTGTTTCTGGTCCTCTTGAATATTCTGCACTTCCCAACATTTTTTTTTTATATATATGCTAGTGAGAAAAATCCTCCTTTCCTTCCACAGTACCCCCAGGGAAGATCCAGGCATCCCAAGCAGCACAGTGTGTGAAAGAGAGCAATGTAAATGGTGAGGTGGCTGGTTGCATCCCTGCCCTTTGAAATTCTAGCCTCTAGCTATAGTCAACGTGGAGATGAAACAAGAAACTGTTTAATAACAGGAAAATGGGAGTTGCCAATAGTTGGGAAGGCATCAAGTGATGCTAAGTGATTCTTCCCTAAGAGGCAGGAATCTTCAAATGTTCCCCACAGTTTCTTTAAAACTAATAAAGGAACCAATATTTACAATAGAAACCATTTCAGACTTTCCACAGGCAATTGCCCAAACTGAAGGAATCACAAAGTTACTGAGACATGAAGCTTTATCTCAGTGTAGTGAACAAGTAACATTTTTAGATTAGTGCACTGTCGGCTGTTGGCTCCAAGGAAGAGAAAGAAAGTTGAGAGACAAGCAGCTCTGAAATCACAGCATGTATATTTGTCTTGAGAATGGTTAAGAAACCAAAGTGGTCCTTTACTACCTGTGGCAGAATTTCCAGAGATTCACCATTAAGGATAACATCAGGAGATAAGATTTGATGAAATTTTCTGTTGATTATAGCCTGTTATTTTTGTGGTTCTCCAAGGGAAACCAGAAACAGTAATCTTTGATCATAACTCCTCAGAATAGGTGACGAAGTACAGAATTTGATCAACTCCCAAGAATCCTACATTAATCCCAAATTATCAGCAGGTGCAGGGCTTCCTGATACATATTGAAATAAGATGAAGACTGTAAATTAGGAGGCAAGAGAGACGTCACCAGTTGGGAACTTTTCCTGCAATCTGCTCTGCCACACTCAGGGCTTACAAGCAGCAGTTGTGTTTAGGGACTCCTCCGTGCCTATAATCAAATTCCTGACCACGGCTACCACTTGGATTCTTCTCCTCCCTCTGCTTGTGCATAACATCCATTCATAGGCATCAATTTACTGCCCATAGGGTGAAGAGCCTCTTTCATCCCTTTGGGATAGTCATTGCTTAAGGAGCCACAACAAATGGAAAGCAATAGTGTGGAGTTCAAGCCACATCTCAAATAAAGTTTGGGATTGCCTTGGCCCTGGAGAGGTGTAAAGGATCCCTACTTGTCCGCCCCATCAATCTCTCATGACTAAGGATAGCACTTACCATTCACATACTAAAAAAAACCAGTAATAATAAGCATCTTTCTAATAATCTACTATTTACAGCAAGGATTTTTTACAGTTATTTCATCATTTCTTTTGTCTTGGAACCACAAGTTTATTACCACATTGCAGCAATAAGCTGCTCTGACATCCACTGTCAAGCCGAAATTTCTGATTTGTTACCCAGCAACAAAGATGTGAGAGATTTTAAAGTATGAAATCAATACAAAGACTACTGACTGCCTTCCCCATCAGCAGATTTTCCTTCAAATACTGTTAAAGCGCAATCATCCTCCTGTAGATCACTTGCATATAAAAGACAGCATTAAAACAATTGTGAAAAATCTAGAAATTGCCTATTAAGGATGAGACTGCAATGGAGTGAGGAATAGAAAAAATATACAAAAATTATTATTGCAAAGAAAATGTATTTGATGTGATTTCAGGTCTACTAAGGTTTAAACTTTCTTAAGGTTTATATATGGATTAAAAACCACACCCACAGACAATGAAGGCAACACTTCAGGGAGAAGAATTTCTCGTATCCCTCATGTCTTGCCCCAATAGGTATATTTAAACACCAGCTTATGAAGGCTGTTGGAAGCTTAACCTCTCTCAAATAATAATGGGAGGCAAGAGGGCATACGCAGTAGGAATGGAAAAAAAAAATCCTTTGAGAAGTGATCCCAGATACAGATTCTCACCATATATGACTTGGTCCCCTTATGGAGGCAAAAATCTGTCAAATCGCATAGGAATTCTCTAGGTGTCCCTGCTTGAGCAGGGGGTTGGACTAGATGATCTCTAGAGGTCCCTTCCAACCTCAACCATACTGTGATTCTGTGAATACAGACATAAAATAATTTGAGACTGACTCTTTTAGATAACTGAGAGTCTAGCATCTTGCAAGTGCTATACTTGAAGGCTTTGTTCTTTGTTTTACATACACCATATAGGTTATTATATATATATGGAAACAGAAATTATTACTTGTATTTAGAAGAAAGTGAGTTTTTTTGTTTTTAATGTTTTGGGTTTTTTTGAGTATAGTGATACCCAAAAGGCTCATTTTAAATGATACCCAAATGATTATTCAAATCTGAACATTAAATGAACAAATATTTGCTTGTCATAGTTTCTCATCATGATATTTAGGGTATTTTTTTCCAATTTTTTTTAAGAAAAAATTATTTCAAACAAACTTCCTTTTATTTAACATTAACCTAAAGGTTACATAATTGTGTTAACTTCTAACACTTGCCAAAACAAACCAGTCCAAACTATGTAGTTTCCTATATTCCTATATTCCTGAATATTCAGAAAACTACTCCAATCTTCTGTAATGAAGGATTTACTGGTTTGTTTCGATTAGCAGGTTATTCAGGAAGGTGCCTTTCCCAAGATCAAGGTTGGAGTAGACCAAGTTTCAGATTACATGACACAGATACTAATAATTGGGACATTATATGGACATTAGTTCCAACAGAGTTGGCTGTGCATAAGCTATGAAAATCTGTCATCTCTATCTACCTTAAATGTTTTGCAGTTGTAATGAGCTAATGTGATAGATGCCTTGACATAAAGACACATGGAGATCATGTAGTCACCTATGTAAACAACATGGCACTGAGAACACTCACCTTGTTGAGGACATCTCGCTGACACCCAAGGTAGAGATGAGGCAGGATGCGGGTTGGTCCAATGTTGGAGACAGGTAGGCACGGCTGAGAAATGCAGGTAGGGACGAGTGTGGATTTTCCTTCACAGAGACCAGGGAAAGAACTGGAGAACTCAGCAAAACCACCTGTGAAACAGCATGAATTTTACTTACATGCAGCGATGAAGGCATCGGTGCCTGCACCAGTTCTCCAAAGAAAGTTTTCATTGCCTGGAACGTCAAGGCTGCCCGCCCAGTGACCGAGGTGCAGAAGGAAAGCCCTAACAGGGGAACTCGCACAACGTGCGCGCGCCTCTTCCAGACCACACAGAACAGCCACCCATCACACAGGTCACAGCCTGCCTTGTTTTCCCCTTCTGCCTGGACATTTATTCTACTGTCTCTCATTGACGCTCTTCCTTCCTCAGAATTTTGCATGCTTGACCATAGGTGGAAGGGAAAATTAAAAAATAATGCCCTCACACCAAAACCACCCACACTCTCTGCTCTCCCCACAAACCGCTTTCTAAGGACTTCCTTCCTTTTAGACTGAGTCTATAATTGTCCACTGTGATTGCTACTGCATTAAGAAAAAGTCATGGCCACTGAATTTGGTAAAATTTGTCATTGAATGAATTGTCATGAATGTTTGCTTTTGAATCCCACATCGTTATTTTCTATGCTGCTTATTGATTTATGCATTTCATAAAACACAGTCCAAGAGGTTTTACATTTCAAAACCACACCAAGCTGAGGCATCTCCACCTCAAGCGAAGAGGAGGCGCCATGTGGGGAGTACAGAAGAAGTTGGGAAGAGCTGAGGACTGGCCACTGGGACTGTTGCAGCAAACTACAATTCTCTTAACAAAAACAAAGAAATCTCCAGCAATCAGCCTACACTCAGGTTAAAGAAAGTTTAACAACTGAAGCCATCTAGCCTTTTTTTTTTCTTTTGTTTTTGATTGTTGTTGAATGTTTGCATCATGTTCCGGCCAGTCAGTAAGGGTCAAAGGCACAAATCAAAGCCAAACTCTCTGACCTCATTTTAGGCTTTCTTCACCTAAAATTCCATTCCTCTCTTCACTTTTAAAGTGATGGAAGAGTCATTATAACCTGTTCAGAACATGTTACCTTTTTATCACCAAGGAAGTGAAGAATTATCATACTAAATCTGCCAAATCCTATGTTCACTATTATTATAGTTTGAAGACATGAATTAAAATTATTCAGCAATAGGATAACGCACTGTTTTGTCAAGACTTGCACTGACCTTGTCTGAATTAGGTCTATTCTTTGTATTTGATATTTCATATCTTTGGTAAATTCAGAAATAAATATACATAATATGTGTATATATATATAAATACATATTATATATATATTTTATATATGTAATATATTTTTTCCTGAATTAACTCTCACCAAATTGTTTAACAATCCAATTTAATCTGATAAAAAAGACAATGAACAATTTTCAAAATAAAAGCATCACAAACAGCAATTCTTGTTATAGTATTTTTCAGAAAGTCACTTCCTTATTTTGGTAGACAGGTGACTTTAGAAAGCTGACAATACTCATCTTTTGAATCATAAGACAAAACAGATTAAATTCACTGTAGGAGTTTCTTTTATATCTTTTTTTTGTTTGTTTGTTTGTTTGTTTTAAACCAGGCTTATGTCATAAGTATATATATCTTTATATTCCATTTTACTCTATAATCTGCTAGGAAAGAAGGGGAGAAAATGCTGTGGGGTGCAATTCTCTGAAGAGTCTATGCTCAGTTTATAGATCCTGGTTCCCTGCACTCCAGCACGCCCGGAGTCAGTTGGGCTCCGTGCAAGCTGAAGCACCACGAGCAGATTCGGTGCGTGCAGCAGGCAGGGCAGAGCAGGCACCATCTGCCCAGGACACATGGAGAGAGCTGGAAAACGGAAAGGCTGCTCAAAAGACGCAACCACAAAGCACACACCAAACACTCCCACTGGAAACCACTCACTTCTAAGGAACATCACAGAGCGGAAGATGCTTGGGAGGGCAAGCAGCAGACAGGCAGGCATTTACAGCAGAGGGACAAGAGTCAAACCCGAGGAGGAGCAAAGTTTGTGCAGAAATTCTTATTTTCCCCCGCTCAGTGCATTCCTGTGCTGCCTAAACAAAAAGTGCAGTTTGGTTCAGAATCACTGGAGGAACCGCTGGCAGCAGCACAAGCAAACGCCCCTGAGCACAGCCTGTCGCCCAGAACACCCCGAGGATATCCAGCTCACGAAAGGCTGCCGGGAGGTCCAAGGGTGATCCGCACCGCTCTGCAGCTGCTGACCTGCAAGCCATTTCCAGTGGCACGCAAAGGAGAGCTCACACGCACGTAGCTTCAGAAAGGCAAAGGAAAGAGGCAGCTCTGGGATGCAGGCAGAGAAGTGAAAGCTCAAGAGACTCATGTCAAAAGTAACCAAGCTAGTCACTACCATGCCATGTTGCCCCCTCTGCCTCCAGTTCCTGGCTGCGTCATCCACTAGTGCTTCCTTGGTGAGCTAATACTACACATGCTAAGTCTATTTTAAGAGTCCTTTCTCTTTCCCATCACTTTTTTTTTTTTTTTTAATTTGATGAAGCAGGTTAATGAGTTAAATGGAAAATTTCACAATTCAATCTAGGACAACCCACAGGAATCCTAGCTGGGAAATAAAAGGCACAAAACAAAGCAAAAAAGACTATGCTTTGGGGTTGTGTGGAAAGTGTGGCAAAGTTAAACTAAATCACTGCTTAGCACAGAGCCATACCCATAAACTGAAATAACTATACATCATCAATGCAGTACAAGTTTGGCCCTGACCCCTTCAAGTGTCCCAGCAAGCTAGCTTTCCTTTTCCTTGGTTTACAGTATCTGTTCAGGAGCACAGAGATTATTCTCCATTGCACTACTCAAACGATAAAAAGAGTTTTCAGACTGATTCTCTCACACACTTGATAAGTCCTCCAAGATACAGAATAATGTTGTTATGTTCCTGTTTCAGAAAACTCTCTCTGAATTCTTAGTCACTGCATGCCAGGTCTTGACACTGGGATAAATTTAATTTAAGATATGGCACCACAGTCCCTAAGTTCCTTGAGGAGCTATTTGATTTTGCTTGCCTATGTTATATCACTTGGGAAGCTTTTGGGCTGTTTTCTGAAGCCTCTAACATGTCTGGAAATAGAAAAGTTACTCAAGTTCCTTATAAAAAGGCAACACAAGCAAAGAACAGATTTTCCTTACATGCTTTCATTGTAAGAGTCTACACAGGCAAAGTTGGAGGAATAAGAAACATTTTTCCCTAGCTATCTACAGACTGGACTCATTTCTCCATGAATACTGCAGTAAGAACCTAAGAAAACCTCAGAAACTGAGATTTTAGGAGGTGGAAATCATACTCCATCATCACAAGTGTAAGGAACAGTCTTATATTTTAGGGCTTTTTCAAAGTAACCTCCAAGTGGGTCAAGCTTAGATGTTTATATTCAAGATGGCATGTTTGGCCTTACAAAATCATCTATAATTTAGAGATATACATATTAATACATGACAGTATTTGAACAGGTATATGATTTCTTTTTCCTTCACCTATTTCATGCATCTTTGATCTCTGTACACATTCTGACACCCAACACTCAGAAGCAAGAGTCTATGTACAGTCTATACAAGGAACCTCTTAGGACAGAAGTTCTCTAACTACTCAAGACTACTTGGGCTCCTCTGCTATAAAAGCAGCAGACAGAGCCCCAAAACAGTCTTTAAGCATTTGGAAAACGTATTTAGTGTACAGAGAATAGAAAACTGACTGTTAAAAGAAAAGAGGCTTAGATTTGAATTTTGTATTTTGAAAACCATCTTTGTACCAAGGCATAGTGCATCTTTTAGCATGAAAAGTGTGTTTCTCTTCTGGAGCTAGTTCACAAACAATACCCTTTCTCCATTCCTATTCCAGCCTCTGCAAATGGCCAATCAATCACAAGAGCATATTAAAACTGTGGCAACCATATGTACAGGTCATAAACAGAGCTAGCAGCTTGTTAAAGTTTCACTTAAGTTATTGATAAACTTAACTGGGCCCAAGTCCTATTTCTCTAGGTAAGATCTAGATCTCCCTCACATCTTGCAGCCAAGGGTGTCTCAATCAGAAGGGTATCCTCTCCCTACTTAAAATATCTGGCAGGCTATTCTTTGTAGTCTTAGCACAGCACACAGTGTCACCCACTGCCAGTGTTAACACAGCTGGCAAATGTGCCATGCGCTAGAAATAGACGACTGACAAAGAATGCTGAACTATTCTCTCCCAAATAACTTACGGAATCACACAGGTTTCCCCTATTCTTCACCATGAAGCTAGACTAAAATAGCTGTCTTGGCATTCAACAGGATGAAACTTCTCATCTACCCGAAAGTTACTGACAGAGAAAAAAAGAAAAAAAACATTTTCATATATCTAAAAAAAACTGTTTGTACTTAAAATGATTTGCCCCACCCTAAAGGAGGTGTTTTAAATTTATCACCCTTCACTTTTCAGTGAACCCAACTAATAGCAATGAATTAAATGGAAGACTTCTATCTCCACTACTGCAATAATTCCATTATATCTAAAAAGCCTCAATGATCAACCTGCTACACAGTACCTTATATATGACAATAACACATAAACATATATAAACACACACACACACAGAGGTATACACAGTAACTTCAGCTACAGCGCATTTTCTATCTATTGTAATGGAATATATTGATAGAAGAAACATCTTATTCCACCTTTAAGCATACAGCTGCTTCTATCATAACTGCATGCATGCAAAGTCAGTGTATCCTTGGCTGGCAGCAAATAGTTAACACTGCTCGAAGTTTGACTTACTTGTATAACAGGCACAAATTTGAAGGAAAAAAATCTTTGGGGATGGTGACTGCCATCATTATGGGAGCAATCTCAGCAACCAAACAGTTTCAAATTGTCCTTGTCTAATATCATTTTACAAGTATGAAAAAAAAAAGTGATAAATTGATGGAGATGTTCAGTTGGTTTTGTCCTGTATGTTTTTGAAAAAAGATGTGCTAATTTAACTTTGCTCTAGTTTTAGATGGTCCCTCAACAGATTGTAGACATAAATGCTTTAAGGCAGCTCAGCTCCTGCTTGAGTAAAGTGTTAGAATGAACAGATCAGTAAAATGATTTTTGCTTTAACCAAGTGACAGGCAGCCCTTGTTTGCAGCGTGTGTAACAAACTGCAGGCCCGGAGCACATTCTAGTGCTGACTTGTTCCGCTCGCTTCACGTAGCTACAGTCCACACAGCGTTTCTATGAAATCACGGTAAGGCGCCAAAAGCTGTCAGAGGTTTGCAGCCCAAATGCCTGCGTGTGGCAGAAAACCCAACACCTCCTAGGTCTTTATAGTAAAGCCTGCGTTGCTGGCTTACAAGCCTCCACATCCATTAACAGGAATCTGGCAAGCACCAGTGTCCTACTCAATTACCCTGTTGCTATGGTTCCACAAAGTGGTGACTACACACTTTCCTTTCATCCAAACACTATAGTTTCCTAATACAGTAGACATGTGTTAGGATTATCATTATAAAGGTATGATCATTAAAGGAATCTTGACACCACAGAAGTTTCAACTCCCTTCTCAGTCAACTCAGGAAACAAAACAGAGCCAAGCCCAGAAGACATGAAAGAGTTTCAACAAACTTCCACACTAAAATTTGTTATTTTTCTCCTTATAGATTCATTGCATAAATCCCTGTAAAAATAAATCTCCCAACTAACTTTGTCAGTAGCAGAAAAAGAAGAAGAGAAGCTGGAATCAGGTGGCAACAAATGATAGCCAGACAAATTTTGTTGACTTGGGAACAGCTATGTTTCATTAGGGGAACTGAATCCTTGCAGATGTAGATCCTTAGGGCTATGGAGTTTAACCACCAGCAGAGACAATTTCTAAATTAATAAAGAGAAATAATATTAGTATTGAGAGCCACAAAAATTTACATTATCTCATCTGTTTTACTTTATATGAGAACAGGCTTGGAGCACTGCATGATGCTATCAACTACGATGCTATGGTTGTAGGGCAGTAGCTCTATGAACTACCAGAGATATTTTGCAAATAAAAGGCTGGTTAAGCCCTTAATCCTTGGTCTGAACGCTTCATACAGAACTGCAAAGTGCAAATAATGTTCTTCTGGTTGTGTCCAACACTCAGTAAAACCATTCAAGATAAATAGCACTCTCACAGGACATAAAATTGGAGGAGGAAATGTATATTTTTTTTATACCCATTCCATGCTCTGTTGGTTTCTTTTTTCCCCTCTTCTCTTTTTGTTCCTTATATTTCTTTCAAAGGGTTCTGGGCATGTTAAAGATGTCACCAATGAAAGTAAAACATGACAATTTCAAAAAATACTCAATAATATTCTGAATTAAAAAATTGAAAGCATTTTACCCTGGCTTATAGAAATCCAAATATTTGTAATATAGTTTTAGTATGGGGGAAAATACAAAAGTTAAGCAGGAACTCCAATATACAAAAATGCAGTTTTCAAAATGCAAATGTTGGGTCTTCATTCACACCCAAAATCCAGTCTTCCCTCACATGAACACATGTGATCCATCTTCAGCTTAAGGTTCTTACGGCTGGTCCTGTGAAATGTCATCTGGTTTTGGAGAAGAACATCCCTGCTCCCATTCTGCAGACATCCTCCCATCCACCAGCCCAGGACCCCTTTGCCCACCTGCTCTCCACCTTCTCTACTGCAGGGTGCTGAGGAGATTGCGAACTGCCACCATCTGCTCTTACTGTCTTTCACAGACTGCCTTGAGCCTTGACTGCATTTTTACTTTTTCCTTTGTATGCAAATTCAGTATAATAGCTGTTCCCTCATACACATCTTCATTCTGTCTTCATGTATTTCTAAAATACGGACAATCTGATTGCTAGACAATCCTAGTATCCCTTTAATATTCCTTATAAAATTACTAATGCAACAGTCCACTCTGTAACTCCTTAGCACTTGCAAATATTTTCAGAGCTCTGCACTCTGAGTTTTCTCTTTAATTGCCTAATGCTAGCTGTTCTCTTACAACTCAAATAAGTACATATTGACAAAGTGCAGAAAAGAGCAGATACTTGACTACACTTCAGAGATAAAGTGGACTGAGATAGGGCATGAAAGTAATGTGCAACAGCTGATCTGCCTACAACTCTGCAGTGAAAGGTAAATATGAGAATAGGGGGCCTTTTTTTCTAGTACAGTTGTCCAAATGTGGATGCAACTCCTAGAAAAGAGCTTTGTGCCTATACAAATCCCAGCAGTATTGTTTCCACTTCTAAGAATTAACTTAAATTGCATTTGTCCTGGAAGCATTTCTTTTCAGAAGCAGCCATGAAATACAACTTCAAACGCAAGAAAGCTGAGAAAATACATGAAGTGATGTGAAGAACTGTCAGTTTCCTATGAGCCTGTCAAACAAGGCTCTGAGGACAGCTCCACACAACTGCCTGTTACACCAAGTGCCTGCAGCAAAGCCAGGAAAGAGGGGAAAAGAGAAGAGATTTGGAAAGACAAGAAAACAAGTTGGACACCAAGATAAGGTACTTTGCCACCTTCTCAAACCAACAGAGTCACATTGTAAAGACTATAGCAGCATCTTTGTGCTTGTAAAAATATGCTTGCTTAGTGTAAACTCACTAACTCCAGGGGTAGCAGAACTTCAGAATCCTACTGAGGACTGCCTTGTGGTCGAAATTCTCTGATGGCTACTAGAGTAAGGTCCAAACAACTTTTTCTAGTGCTGAGGCTTACACATCACCACTGCTCAGCTCAGCCTGGAAATATTTTTCATGGAGACACACTAATTTGAGGATCTCCATCGTACCAATGCTTACTTCCACAGGACTTGCCAGAACTTCGATCATATTTTATTTTGTTACGCCTTTGGTCAAACCTTACCAAAACCGAGCAACATGATTACAAATCTTTGTGGGTGACAGCAGACACGGCAACTCAGATGGCTTCCCCAAAACCTGCAGGCTAAAGTAGGCACATCAATGTGTTCTGTACAACGTCCCAGTTGATCCAGCAGGCCCTGCAGATCTGCCTGCCTCAGAGATGCATGGCAGAATTCCTCCCCTTGCTGCTGATGTAGATGTAAGAGACAGTGAATATGTTTTGCCACAGGCCACAAAGGTTGCTGGAGAAGCCCGTACACACTGGCCATGCAGAACACACTGGACACTGCCAACTTGGCCATTTCTTAAGTGCCACTCAAATCAGTTGCTTTCCCTTTGGATTCTGACTATTTAGAAAAGGTCAAAGGGAGAAATTACTTTTCCTCTCAATTAATTCTTCTTTAAAACAGACTAGTAGCGACTTCACTCCTTTTCCCACAAGACCTAATTGTCTGACAGTTCATTAGTGTTAAGTCAGGATCAAACACAATTGTTTTAGAGCAGAGACAGGGAACAGAAAGAGCCTAGGATGCAAGTGATGAGTCAAAAGCCAAAGGCGGCATGCATACACTAGAAAACTAGTGTGGAAGACTTTGAAGCTGATTTGGTGGAAGATTCACCCTCTCCTGCTTTTAATCCAGAATTTGCTTCTTCATTAAGGGTACCAATTACTCATGCATTTTATATAGCTATATACTAATGAACAGTATATTGGCATCCCAGTAGCAAACAAAATACAGCCAAATTTCCAACTAGCTCTACAGCATAAAGTTAAGGTCCTGTACATTTAAGTAAACCTTGCAAAAGCTTCTGCATTCCCAAGGGTAGGCAGTGGAGTACATTAATGGTTAGCTGCCCCCTTGCTTCCAGCAATTTGGAACTTGTTACTGTAAAGGCTTATCAGTGCCAGG
>JAVCKT010032465.1:4596-19379 GCA_032273925.1 Rhynchotus rufescens | reverse complement strand
GCTGTATTTTTTTTTCTCCTTTCTTCAGGTTAGACCATTTCTGTGACATCTGAAAACAAAATAAATTAGTCAAGAGATCCTATTTGGAATATTTTTATATAATATAAATAATATAATAATATAATATATTGATATTTTTAAGGGATCTTTCATTAAGCTTCTGTATTAAGGAGTGATAATACATTTTGATATTTTGAGGGGCATGCATTAAAGGTAAGTTAAAGTCAGCCTGGAAATTTTCCTAAGCAAGCATCATGGCCTGGGTACATGGGCAGAAAGGTGCAATGAAAGCTGGCTGAATGGCCAGGCTTGGAGAGGCTCAAAGCGCAGCTGGAGGCCAGTCACTAGTGCCAAGCTGTAGAGGTTGATACTGAGATCAGTGCTGCCTAACATCTCCATTAGATTTTTAGCAAATTCATTGAATCATGAGACCAAATGCATCCCTCACCTGGTGTGTCCCGCTGTTCAGCCGCACTTTGAGAGGCTGCAGAACTGGGCTGGCAGGAACCTCATGAATTTCAACCAAGGGAAGTGTGAGCAGCCTGGGGGCTCACTGCCTGGAGAACAGGCTGGATGAAGAGGACCTGCATGTCCTAGTGGACAGCAGGTAATCTGGACATGAGGCAGCAATGTGCCCTTACAGCAAAGGTGGCCAACAACACCATGGGCTGCAGTAGGACAAGCATCACCAGCAGGTCAAGGGGTTGCCTAAAGATGTTGTGGAGTTTCCCATTTTTAGAGATACTCAAACCCATCTAGATGTAGTTCTAGGCAACCTGCTATAACTGACCCTTCTTGAGCAGGAGGATAGAACTAAATGATCTTCAGCGATGCCTTCCAACCTCAGTTACTTTTGCAGTTAGGTGATACTCTAATTCTGTGATTCTGTGACTTCCAGTATAATAGTTTAGACCTCATCAGGAATCTTTCACTTGCAGTTTTTAAGAAAAAAATGCAAATTTTGCATAATCAAATTTTTCACAGAGACATTGTAACACAGATTTTGTTTTGCATTAAATAGATCTAATGCAAAACATTTTTGATTTGTCCAATTAAAACAAGTGTATTGTGAAACCTTAAATCTGAGCTCCTTTTCCCCAGGGACTGAGTTTTATAGGACTCCCAGGTTTTCTTCTTTTGAGACCTGACCTTCAAGGATCTGTACTGTGGTCAAGAGGGAAGTTTTTAAGTCATTTGAGAGAAGCTTGGCAGTGCTACAAGCCCCTGTTCTTGGTCAGTTGCTAGATACCTGTGAGCAGAATAAGACTAAAGACAGAGATGTGGTTTTCCCCATAGCAATCCAAATCCCTTCTTGATTACTAAAGTGAGCCTTTCACATCTTGGTTCTCGCAGTTTGTTCTGTGCATTTTGCACTAAGCAGAGTGAGATGTCTTAGAAAGCAGTATTTGAACAGGGCTGGTAGCAGGGATGGCTGGAGAGGAAAAGCTTCTCACCAGGGTGGAGTGGCCTGGTAAAGGCCCCTAAATACTGCTTTTCAGAGGGTTTTTTTTTGTTGTTGTTGGTTTCTTTTTTTTCCCCCCTTAGTTCTGCTATTCCATATTCTGATGCTAAAATCTGAAAATAATTCTCTCTCAGTAATTTGAGACAAAGGTGTTTACAAAAGCACTAAACCTGAGAATCCAGCCAAACAGAATCAAAATGGGAAACTTAAATTCATAAGCTCACTCCTTTAAACTGATGGAAATAGATCCAAACAAAACAAAGCAAAACAAAAGCAGTAGGTAAACATGTTGGAATGTACAATGGATAATGGATATTGAGGGATGATCTAGTCATGCATGCTAAACAGATACATTTATGAGTATAAATTTAATTAGCATCTGGAAATTAACAAGCCTAGAAAGAAGGGCAATGTGTTTTTAAGTGAAAGCGATGAATAGGTACTGTTTGGTGCATATAGATAAATGAGGATTTAATTTGGAAGACATAATGAGGCAGGTGCCTATAAAATAATTTGTTTTTCTAGTGGATATCGGGGAAGATAACAGTGTAACACTTCAAGGTCAGGCTGCTGCTACCTGACCATCTCTTTGTGGGGGGGAAATATTTTTAAAAATAGCTAACTAGCATAACATTCATTTCCATTATAATACTGAATCTCCTCATGAAAGACACCGTCCTAATCAGTATCTATTTAAAGCACATAGAAAGTACAATTTCCCTATATTGTGCTCCAGGAGAAAGCTGTACAGCAAGGTGATGGAATGATAAAGTCAGGTTAGAATTTCCTTGGGGCTTCAAGGAGTTTATTCTTTTCAGATGGGTCTGTAGTTCCACAAGATATGCTGGTGTTGCACAGAAAATGGATTCAGATTTGATTTCAGAAGAAAAGTTTCTCTAAATATTTGTGTGGCGAGTATTAGAAACAGGTTAGTTTTTCAGTGATGCAAAAAGTGGAATTCTTGAATAGGGACTGTGAGTGGACTTCATTGTGGCGTTTGCTTAATTCTTTTAACAACATATTTATGGTTAATGTAAACTAGAGCTTGTTCTTCTATGTCCCGGTATCTCAAGACATGTTGTATAGAGTATTATTATTATTATATGTATTACTGTGTGTATCATGCAAAAGAAACTTAACTTTGAAGCTCTTCACCGAGCCACACAAAATGGTCGACTCATGACCACTTCTAACACAAGGATGGCCACAATAGGCCCAAATAGAGACAGGACAGTGGACTTGATGGCTCTTTAATGTGACTTGTAGTGGATGGCCAGAGAAAGAAGGTGAGAGCCATGGTGACTGTGTCGTCATCCTTTCCTGGTCCTCGATGTCTACTTCATTTCCAGTGAACGGTGCCCTCAGCGCATCCAGTGCCCCTGTATCTTTCACCCACTGTAACAGGCCCATGTAAGGATCAAGGTGGGGGAGATGGCCATTAATTTCCCATTAAAGGCCATCTTTCCATAGAGGAAACGGGAGACATTCACCATATCTGACAGACTATATAAGCTTGTCCCACTCACGTCTTGAATAAAATATGTTCCAACATTAAATTGTCTATTTGGTATCTTAAATTCACCCAAAAGACTGAATTAAGTTTAATGCAAAGAAACGGCTCTGGGAACATAACTGTCTAGGAGCCTGAAGAAAGTTTTGTCAAATGCTTATTGGTCTGTAATGAGAGCTGCTGTCTTCTCACCAAGCCTGCCATCTCCTCCTCTCACAAGTCCCACTGGATCATCGGTTTTCAACACATCCAGACCCTCCGTGTTTTGATAGTAATTCACAGGAAATGTTAATTGAGGAAATTATATGTCTTTGCTAACATTACATTTGAAAACCAGTCAGCCTTTGGCAAAGAGGGATTTAGTTGCTGCTTTGATTTTTGTTCTTCAGTCTGTGTCCTGACTGAGGCAGGTTCCTGTGGAAGACGCAAGTCCAAGACGGTGCCCTTCTGTGTGACTACATGTGGGAAAGGGCTTCATTTATACATGGGGAGCAACTGGGATTCATATTTTATAAGGCTTGAATCTGAAAGCACTGATTTAACATTGGTTTAAAAACAGATGTTTCTAGACTATTTTTAAGAAAAGGTGAAGCCTCAAGTGCTGTATGATTGTGTGAATTCCCTTTTCCCTGTTCTGTATGTTGCCTGTCAGATTTTCATCCATCTCCTTAAGCCTTTCAGCAGAGTTTACTACCACTTGGGCTACAAAATTAATGATAGCAAAAGATGATATTATTCCGGTGATGGAAAGGCTTACAGGGGCTACATGTTGAGTCTTGGTGATGCTCACCAGAGAATCAGTGCAGCCTTCTTTTCTGTATTTCTGGCAGTGCCTTTCTTGCCCCTAGAGCTGGGATTTCCTACAGCATCAGTGGCACAGAGCTTGTGGCCAGGTAGCAAATCCTGCCTCTTCATTTCCATATTGTTTTTGCAGATATTCCAGCAGCTCCTTAGCATTTCCAACAAAATATATTGTGCCTCTGCCTGATGCTGGGTGTTTGTGTGTGTATTTGCATATTTTCTTGAATTGCTGTTATTCTTCAGGAAAAAAAAAGGATGCCAGAGAGGAGAGGAACTTACTCTTTTCAGCTAATATTTATGCAAAGTATAAGTGAAATTTTGTGTTACATAGTAAAGGCACCTCTCAAGCTTAGGTAGTTCTCTCCAAACCAAATGTCACAGGGTTACTGCAAGAAATAGCTGCAAATCTCTTAAAGAGAGAAGAGTCAAGCACCCTTCTATGAAGAAAGGTGTTAAGCAGAGCTCATAGAGACATAACTCCTCATGTAAAATATAACTAACTTTATCTTGTAGAGGAATGAAAAATAACCCACTGGGATGGAGAAGTATTTCAAAAAAACTTAGGTAGAGGAAGGTTTTGATAACCTTTTGAGTGTATTGTTTTGAATTAACTCACCAATGATGAACATATCTACTTTAAATGTCCTTATGTGTTTGAGGAGAGTGAACAACATCTTTCTGACAGTTCTTTGTTTTGTGATAAATTTAACAGGGCAGTAAAAAAAAGGTTTCAGTTTGTTCAAATGTCTTTTATGAGCAACAGTTTCCATCTATTTAATAATGACCTTGCTTTTCTCATGAGAATAGCCCAATTATCAGTCTGTCACGATGGTTTTCTGTAGTGCAAGACAGCACTTCCCGTTATACTTAATCGTCTCGCCCATCTGTGCAGCGCTGGGCTCTCCGGAAGACACCTGCTTTCTCAAATGTTGTTTTTAAGGATCAGATCCATTGCGGTTGATTGTGTGAGGCTTGTTACATTTGTTGTGCTTTAGGAGAAAGATGGGTAAAAGCCAGGCTTCCTACAAGGCATGCAACTTAGTAAAAACAACCTCTAATTAAAAAAACAAAAAGCGCATGCACAAAAGCCCGCATGCAAATCTCTCTTTGCATAAAGTATTAGAGTTCAACAAAGGATTTGTCATAAGTTGAAGCTAATGGTTAATTTAATATTTTTCATGCTCTTTTGGATGTGGAGAGTATCATCTACAATTGCTATGGTTAGAATAAGCATGAAGGAATTGAGACATTTTCTCTGGGTTTAGCTCATTTGCTTTATTTTAACTTTTTGTGTGTGTGTGTCTGAGGAAGCCCCAGCGTTTCAAGACTCACTCAGGACTGACAGGCCAGTTTTTGAATTTGTTTTATGTAAAACATTTGTAATGTTTTATGGTTGAAGCTATGCTAGGTGATTGTTTTTTGGCCAGATGCTCGCTATGTGTAAGCAGCAAAGGCTAACACTGAGCAGAGAAAGGCAGGGGTGGGGTGGCAGGAGTCATTAATGACTAATGATAGTGTGCTGTAGATTGCTGAAACTTTCCTTCTGTGAGCAGCGAGCTTCTTATTGGTAAGAACAAAGGTTTTACTGGCCTGTGTAAACCTTGAGTGGAAGATTTAAAGGGGAAAAAAAAAAAAGAAAATGAGAAAGAAGGTTTGGTTGTTGAGTTAATGGATTTTCTATCTACTTTCTGTTGTCTCAAATCACTAGGAAAGCCCCAGGAATAATGATGAGTGCTCCTGTGAAGCATCAGCTCTGAAAGTGGCCCTGTGACCATCTCCATGTTTCCGCAGCGGGAGGCAGAGCTGGAGGAGAAGGGCTGCACCACCCCCCTGGCAGGTACTGCTCGGTAGAAGAACGTGCCCTTTGCAGGTTTGTCCTTCCAAAGAGGGAAAAATAAAATGTGGAAATGAGTCACACCTGCAGAGTCTGCTTCGCTTCCCTGAAGGAAAGCTTAGGAATTCACGTTCATCCAAAACGAGCCAAAACTGAGGTTACACAAATTCAAATCAAAATTCCTGCAACAATTTGTAAATGTGGCAGTGAATTTCCTGTCAGTGGAAATTCTGAAAACCTAGAGTGTATATATGTAGAAAAGCTATTATACAGTTTAACTAGAAAAGCTATTTTACAGTTTAGCTATTATAAAGTGGGTAATGCTGAAGGAGACTTGTGCTGTCCCTTACATGGTCCTGTCTGCAAATTTTATAACCTGTGGTCTCAGATTGGCTTGTTGCTGTGTTTGGGTCTTGTGTTTGAGAAGTAAGAGGGACAGGAGTGTGCTAGGTTTGGTCACTGCAGGAGAATGTTGAATGAATTACAGTATTTAATAGCTCCGTGGGGAGTCAGAAGAGTGTAAATGGACATGAAGGAAACTAACATTATCTTAGTCTGTGAAAGAGGCTCTACAGTAATAGGAAATAATAGCCTAGTAAATTTGACTTCAGTGGCAGGCAAGTTCCTAGAGATTTTAAGAGCTGAGATCACAAAATATATGGAGAAGTGTGCTCTGACAAAAGTAACCAATGTGGCTGCAGGGGAAATACATTTTATATGGCAAGGTAGGAAAGGAATTTTGTGAAGCTTATTGAGAGAACAAAAATTGTGGTGAAGTTAAGGAAAGGGAAACAGATGTAAATCACTGTTTTTTTTTTTTTTTTTTTTGCATTAGGTCAAATGATAGTGGTGGGATTGAGAAAAAGGCTGGCCTTAGTTTGAAAGGTTTGAGATCCATATGCATGGCTATAGATAAGCAGAAAAAAACACATTACTGTAGGCATTGGTGACTACAGTTACATGCTGAATCAAATAATGATGGACTTCAGATCTTATTTCTAGCCTTAATTTTTCTTTATTTATATTTCCATGAACATAACATGTTATAATTTTTATTTAGCAGCTTAAAATACAGATATGAGAAGCAATTCTACCATGTGTTTGTATTTAATCTTTATTCCTAGTGTTTTTCTATGAACAACAGCACAAAGATGAAGTACTTTATTGTAACAGTGAGGTTAGTTCTTGCTGCCTGTCTCATCCTGCCGGGACTTGCTATGCAGCTGAACCACTAAGACCTCTTAGAAAGCATTGCAGAGTGAACTAGACAGGATATGGACATGTGAGACTGACCTGTAAATTAATTGCAGTCCTGGAGGGTGCCTTTTTTGAGGCAGACCGATTAATTGTGTGTTGCCTGCAAATAACATCCTCACCATTTCTTCATCTCCTCATTCTGAGGAGAGCACGGCTGCTGAGAGGGAAGCCTCCTACCTCCAGGTGTCCAGCAGCTACTTTTGGCTGTCGATAGATGTTTTATCTTGTGTCAGTGTAGAGAGAATACTAGTGGTAAATTCAAACCAAAACTCATATTTAGTACCCCAAAATGGCTGTAAAGTGCACACATTTACCGGAGCATTTATTCTGGATCCCAGTCATGTGAAGTGAGCTTGTTAAACCCCTCTGAACTTCACTGCAGCTGTGCTTTGCACAACAGCACCTCTGCACCCTGCTTGGTTGTCTGTGTCCACAGTGGTCATGAGTTGCATTTCTGTCATTTCTGCTCTGTTAAAACAGCCGTGACGTTTTGAGAGCCTGTTTGAGTTCTGTCTGTATGTGTGTGAGCAGGAGACCTGTGTGAAGTATCATCTGTCTTACCAAGTCACTAAAGCAAAGCAAGTCTCGGTCATAACATAAAAAGCTGACCATGAAAGAGAGAATTAGTGGTGACATAGCAACTATTATGGCTCTGCAACCAAACAAATGGTATAGGAGCACAGGGTATGTTACTGCCTGTGCTGGGCCTCTGTATCTTGTGGAGTAGCTGAAAAAATGCAGGATATAATACTTAACTTAGCTTCCCACCTGGGGAAGAGCACGGGTAGCACAGAGTCTATACTGGCATAAACACCACTCCCTCTGTTTTGAATTTCAATAATATTTTGAGCTTATCACAGAGGCTTCATTTTATTATTTCTTTTTCTCTTATTTGTGATCCTTAAGCTAGGTGTGTTGCAGGAAAATCCCAGCAGCATTCTTCATGTTAATGATTTCTTGAATCATTAGAAATGGAAAATTTAAAAAGTTTTGCCTGAAAAAGATTTAAGTTGGATATGCAAGTTGCTTAAGGAAGCTGATATATTCATTTTCATTATGAATGATACATTCATATTCATCGTGAATGATATGTTCATTATTTGGAAGGCTGGGAAACTAGTGTAATTTTGTAATTATATTTACAGTTATATAGTGTGTTACATACTCTCCTGATATATGTAAAATACCAATATAAAAATCACAATTTCTATATAATCAAGAAACTTAAGTGTGCAAGCAAATGTTTCAGTCATTCAGGTTATACCCCTCTTTTGTAGGGAAGGAGAGTTACTTTACCATAGTTGAGATCGCAGAGTTGTTTGAAGCAGATGAGAGATAAAAGTGCTCAGCAGTGCCAGGGCTTCATTTGAGTAACCTGTGAACTTTCCAAGCAGGGAACAAAAGGAACTTCTTGCTTTGCACAGTTCCTAATTGAATTGTGGATTTTTTATTTATTTTTTTACCAGGGAATTTAGTAGAGACCAAGAGTTTAATGGGGCTTACAGAGGAGGATTAGCCACATTCACAGAGGAGGAGGTTATTTGGTGGTTGTTAAGCACAGTGAGACTGATGCAGTCTCTATATGAAGAAGTTCCCACCTCCTGATCACCCTCAATCAGAGGTGGTGACTGGGGTTGACTGCTCCCTGCCAGCCCCATGGGAATCCTCCCTTCCTGAGGATCTCCTGGCAATGGGTGGATGGCCGACTGCCTGTTCCTCATCCTGTGCAGCATGAGCCATGGTTCACATGGACAAGGGGTGGTTATCTGCTTCCATAACTCAATACGAAAGTCACAGGATGAAGAGCAGGGATTATTCGAGGAGAAGCAGACCATTTCTGATAGTCTATTTATATACTGAAAAGTAGTGTTGTAATAAAATGCTGCAATGGAGTATAAAGTTGAGTTCTGTTCATTAACCCAGTTTTGGAATTGACTACGACAAAGAAACCTGTTGCACATATCTCTTGTTCTTTGTAATTGACTCTCTCAAAAAGTTATTTTATTTTATTAAATAGCTTGGGATCAGATAAATATCTGATATTTACCAGAGAATTTTGTTGAGAGAAAAGAAAACAATGGGCAGATAAATACTGGGGAAAGCCATATGTGCATCTGTGCATGTGTGCACAGGCACAGGTATTGCTAGCACAGAAAACTCAAAATGCTAGCCTTTATTTTTATCAGGTTTATTTTTATCAGAGTTTAAAAGTATTCATGAGAATTTTAAGTGTACCATTGTGGTTTCTTTCTTTCTTTTTTCTTTCCCCCTCCAGCCAAGCGGTTGTCCCTCAAGTTCAATCTACAGAAAAACCTCCAAAACCCTCAAAACCATAAACCTACCTCTTTGGAAATGTCATTAAAAATCCTACATGGATAATTCAATGGGCACTGTAAGTTGTGTTCCAATGACTGTAAGACACCAAGCTAAAAGCAGGGATTATTGCAACAGCATCGGGACATATGAATATATTTACAAGTTATTCTCTTGATAAAGTGAAGTGTATTACTCCATTATAAACCAAGTGCTGCACTGTATGAAGTTAATCACAGGAGTGTCATTATTATCCATGCTTCTTTTATTAGTACCTAGCTGTCTCTCCTCGCTATTGACTCCCAATTACATGACTTTTGTAAAAATACAGGACAAGTAAGTGAGCACAAAGTACTGTATAAAGTCATCTAGATACCAACCAGAGAGATGCTCTCAGAAGATAGAAGATACGATAGAAATAGTGATAACAAGAGGATGAGTTTGCTGATTGGTTTACAAGGACACTGGATTGGAGTGACCTCCCCCAAGTCAAGCTGTCCTGACTTTACAAAATTGTGAAGCTTTGACACAGGAGCAGGGTGTCCCCACCCCTAGGATGTCAAGCTGGCCACTGGATGGTTCTGTCTCTATCACCTCATGCTGCACTTGGCTATCAGGCAGCACACAGTCCGCTTAATTCCCATGCTCTGAAATGCAGACCCTGCTCCTTGTGTGCAGCTCCCACGGCGCAATGTTCTTCTCTTACCAGCTTTACCTCTTCCCTTCGCATGTCTGCAGGTTTCTTGGTTGCTTCAGAAGTCGACTGACCCTTTTCTTGTAGCAGCAAGCTCTGCTCCCTCTCCTGGGAGCTCTTTTGGCTGCAAACTCAACCTATTTCCATCTGCCTTACAGGGATGTTTTCTAATTCTTTGTGGGATTGTTTGTATTTAGCTTTTTCCTTTTCCAGCATTCAGAAATAATTAACAAATAATTAACAAAAATAAAAGGTCCTTGAACAGCCCAGCAGGCAAGGTAGGCTGCAGCCCTTTTGTTCCTGCTTCTTCCTTTATTTTGCAACCATGGGAGAGCTGCGCTGCCTCTTTCCCTCCCAGCCTTTCTGTCTTGTTTGCACAGACTCTAAGTACTCTGGATTAGGAGCTGTCTCTAGTGTATCTATGTAGTTTTTAGATTAAATGAGCTCCAGTTTTTACTGTGAATTTCAGGCTCTAATGTTGAATAAACTAGATTCATGGCCTGCATTTATACTGTCCTGAAAGATCTTGATGGAAGGTGATCTTGGCAGATGTTTTGAGGTCTATTTTATTAGGTAGTTACGATATCTAGTTGCTGGAACTACACAACTTCGCAGCCCAAACTGCTTTCTAGCAGCTTGGACCAGCCCAAATTTACATATCCATCAGACTCTCTGACATGGTTCTGACCACCCTATGTTCATGCCTGGCACCACTTTTTAGGAACTCTGCAGTATGCAGCTTCAGGTCTGCACTGTTCCTGCCAGGGAGGTGCATGAGGGGAGGATGCACCCTGGTTGTCCTGGGGGAGGAGATCATTCCCAACTCAGATCTGGTGCCAGATTAAGCTGAGGAAAACTGAAGTTGCCTACAACAAGGCTAAACAAGTGTGCAGGAAGGCACAGTCCTGCGCTGGTGAAGAAGGTCGAATCCTCATGCTGCTACAAGGGCAAACAGTACCCCACATCCTCTCAGAGCAAGGGTCCTACGGTAGAAAATAAGTTATCTGTGTTAGCAAGGGGTGCAGGATTAATCCCTCAGGATAGGAGATCAAGTGAAGGGAGACAGTGACTTGTCTGCACATATTCACTGGTGACAAGATTGCCTTGATTCTTCATGTCACCATATATGAGGTACGCTAAAGCACCCTAAAACACCCTGCTTCACGGAGGTACCATTTTCACAGCATGTGTGCTTTCTGCGCTTAATTTTTCTACATATGCTTTTTCTGCATTAGTCTGGCTTTTTTTGCTGTCTAACCATCCGCCTGAAAGGTTCTTCCCTTAAGGTTTATTGGTTTCTACAGGTATAAGACTTTCTCTTGAGCTGCATGCAATTCATTTTTAATATGGAGTAACATATACTGGAAACTTACAAATATTCCAAGCCTGTGATTCTTAATTGCGCTGTGTATGTTTTGTGAAATACCACTATCCCTCACCCTCTTTGCTCGCAGAGTTGCAGTGTGCTCTGTAGTAGCAATAAATGTTAAATAACCTTCCTGCCACCCAGCCCCACTGTATGGTGATTGCATAATTACAGAGGCTTTGGGAAATTGCATTCCAGGGCTCCAATTTGATGGCAACATATGAACATTTCACTGTAAACACAGTTTCATTACATGAGATTTCATTACCATAGGCTTCTGCTCTAATATCCTCTTTCCTTTGAGGATCAGGGCCAACATTACAGTAACCACATTGTTAGCAAGAGCAATGCGAGATTAAGAATATGGACTCCATTGATCTGAGAGCTTCTGAGTAAGGGCGCTAAATATTCCTTAATAAGTGGGAGCTCAACTTGGCTCTATACATAATGACTGCATGAAGCGTTTGAATTATGTTGCCTTGAGCAAGTTTAAGAAAAAAAGAAGAAAGGGAAAATAGAGTAGAGTAAGATTGATATCGGATTCTTCACTGTTTATTTATCCATTATACGTGGCTAAGCTACTGATCTGAGAAGAGTATCTTCCCCACAGAGGCTGTGTGTGTTAACAGCCCCTCTTCATGCGAGGGGGACGATGACCATCCATCAGTGTTGGCCGAGCCTGCAGGCCGTACTCGGACTGTACAGCAAGCAGTCTTTATAGCTTGAAACATGCAAATATATTTCAAAGACTGGGCATGAGACCACGGACTGTGCAAAACCCATGGAGCCCCATGGCTCCCTAGGCAGAAAACGGCCAGTTTCTCGCGGCTGTGTCATGTAGGAAGCGCTCGGTGGCGAGAGCAGCAACATGGGCTTCAGCAGAGCACTGTTCATATCGGCTCAGCACTGGGCCTGCTGGGTCTGGCTCTTTCAGAACGCTACCCAAAACTGTTCTCTTGTTTCCTAATAAAACTCCATTAACATCCTTGTTACTCCCAACATGTGCACCTTTATAATTAACAGCTCACAGATGCTGTATTTTCTTCCTTGATGTTTCCCTCCCCTCTCTTTTTGCCTTGTTTCTTTTGTGAGCTGTTGAGGCAGTGCTGAGCTTGGTGCGAGGCTCCCTTGGCAGGAAGCATTAAGCTGTTGCAAGCCTCTCCCTCAGCCTGTTAATTATCTTGGAATAATTCATTAGCGAACGTGCTTGTTTGATGCCAGCTCTGTTTCATTGGAGAGGCCCAGGCTGAGCTCAAGCGCTCACTCCCAGCCATCCGCAGCCCGTGGCGCTAACCTTTCATTCAGCAATGAATTTGTTTGCCAGTTCATGTGTGGCAGAAGGACTTGCTCATGTTAGGACACAGGGTAGAGGACTCATTCTACTGAGAGCGACAGGCCTGGGGTGAGATTGGGCACTGGCTTTCAAAGCATTGGCTCCTTTCAGGTTTCCTTTTTGGTACAGTGATGATGTACTCAACAAATTTAAAGTTGTTTTATGGGTCTTCAGTAACTGTGGGGTGAGTGTATATGTACATCTGAGAAAGGGAAGTGATGGGCAAGGGGAAGGTGACTTGTGTGGGATTGAATCAGATTGTTGTTCTGTGTGATTTATACAGCTAATTCTTTTAATTGCTGATCCCTAGTCGAGGTGGGTTTCTTTCTTGGTATTGTGAGTGAAGAGCTTGATTTTTCCTTTGGTCTCTTTCATTGCAGTTAGAAAGGCCATTCACAGAAAAGAAAAATATTTGGCATGTCAATATATAATACAACATGGATTTTGCACGAGAGTCCAGTAAGAACTAGTGCTAACTCTGTATGAAGACAGGTTCTCCCATGAGGGATGGGCTTTTGGAGCTCACCTCCTGGGTTTTGATCAGTAATATCACCTTTACACCTGTTTAATAGTTTTCTACCTTTTTTTTTTCCTTTCACCTGAGGATCTCATTTCAATTCCCTAGGTGTTAATATGCTTCTACTGTCTTGCATGTGTTAGAGATCTGTCACAGGGGACCTTGCGCTGGAGGCCTGCTTGCCTCTCACAGGATCAACCACAATGAGTGGGACACGCTCATTTTTCCCAACCACACTTGGGAAAAAGACCTAGGAGTGATTAGGGATTATTCAGATTGACCTTTGCCATCAGCCCCACACAGAGCTCTGCCATAACTGTCCCTGTGGAAGCATTTTGATTGTGCAAGGCTGTGGGCTGCAGCCTTCCTGCCTCCTCCTCCCTCCAGACATCGCAAGGGTGATTCACCCAGGCTCGCTTTGGCTTTCCTGGAAGTTGGAGGTAGTGCACAATTTGTTCCACAGATTCCATGTTGGCTTTTAAGGAAGAAGCCAAGTTGGCTTCTCCTTTTGTCAGACTCCTCCCAGCCAGACGCGGTGGGTTCAGAAACCCTTTGCAGTACGTTGGGACCTCTCCCCTTCCTTCACGTCGGACCTGTCTAATCTTTCTGCAGCCTCATATCAAACTGCTGCCTTATAAGTGGTGCAAAGGGGCAAAGGTTGGGCTCTATTGTAAATACAACAATTGCAGCTCAGCTTTTATCTTAAATTTGTGTATATTGTTTTCAAGCCCTTGTGAGTAAGGAAGTTCAAATAAAACCTAAAAATAAGGGTAGTGTTGACCTTCAGGAGATATTTCCTATTCCAGAAACTCAACCTAGTCTGTGGCTGCTGCCACTTTTCCTGGCTGCAGACACAGAGAGGCTGAAATGAGCAATCAGCTTGTTTATGGCAGGTTTTAGTGCTTCACTAGGATAATAAAAAAAGCTTTGGCAGAAGGGATTTGGTTCTCATGTGCTTCACTGTTTTCTGCTCCGTTTTGCTTCATAAAATCCAGACTCTTGTTTACAAGAATTAGCAGCTTCCCAAGGTTTCTGCTGATTTTGAGGAATCAACCCCTTGCAGCTCTGCGACACCACCATGCAGCTCCCGCTCCACCCGCTCCGTGCAGAACGACTGTTCCCTACGTGCAGTTGAGCACTTGGATTAAACACCTGCACAAAACAATTGGCACAGCCCAAAGGGCTGTCAGAGGCTCCATATCCTGTTTGGGAATCACTTGTAGTGAAATTAATGATTCCTCTCCGCACGCAGACTTTTTAAAAAGAAATCTGTTTTTATATGTGCAATTAATCCAAAGCAGTTGGTGCACAGTATATATTTTTACTCATCACTAAGACAGCAACTTTATGACTTTTAATTCTATAGAGTGTGTAGCATTTAAGACAACTGAATCCTCACACAGGTAGTAAGTGTGAAAGGTGCATATCTCCCTGCCTATTTGCTCTCTCTGTATTTTGGAGTGAGAGGGAGAATGACTTATTTAAAAACCATTAAATACCAGGACCCTGTCTCATCAACATAGCTCTTGCTGCACTATACAGGTATTATATAATCCTGAATATTCTCATGGCAGAGATTCACTGAGGAAAATATACGTATATTTTGGCCTTCTCATCACCATTTCACCCACTTGGAGCTGAAACATCAGGAGGCAGATAAAGTCCTCAAAGGTATATATTTATTTCAATCTCTGGA
>JAVCKT010032462.1:607-17789 GCA_032273925.1 Rhynchotus rufescens | reverse complement strand
TGTAGTCAGCAGAGTACAGAACAGAGTCCATTGAGTATTTTCTGATGATTTTTAAGCAAGTTTAGAATGTTCAAGTCAGTGCATTTAAAACAGAAATATTTTCTGCAAATGGTCATGTTTTCTTACTTTTTTTTTATTAAGAAATACTTTTGACATAGAATTTTGAAATTACTGGACTAAATCAATCTGACTTTTTTTTAATAAAAAATCCCAATTCACCAATACAAACAACTTTTTTGGAAGCCTAAGATGGTAACAGCTTAAAAGAAGCTAATATTAAAGTGAACATTGTAGATTTTTTTTTTTTTAAGTGAGGAGACTTGGGAAAATTTCTGAGATTTTGGCTTTCAGTTTGTTTATTTTGTGGCTTTGTTCTTACCTTCAAGGATTTCCACTGAGATTTGATGGGTGCGATTGACAGGTCATTAGGGATACCTTGTCTTGAGTGACTATTCCTGATAATATCCATCTCTGAGATAGCAGCAATAATACTCAAGTTAAATTCATATTGATGGACATGTCAAAACAGAGATGCTGGACCCCTAATAGATGCTATAGGCATACTGCTTGTATTTCACATAGTTCTGATACGCTGTTCTGGACTGTTCTCACCCACACACAAAAAAATAGATTCCGGAATATCATTTCACCAGGATCAGATTGAACAGCTGGTTGTGATAAAGAAAAAAGGGCAGCTGGCTGAACCATTGGGTAATGGCAGCTGCTACGAGTTCAGACAACATTTTAATAAATGCACTGCTGGGAAAATCTGAGAAATCTGTCCATGTAGACTCCATAGTTTCTGTCTAAGATGAGAGAATAGGAATATCTATGGTAGCCTGCACGGTCCATTTTCTTTTTAAATTTAGCCATTTGTCTTACTAGTATCCACCACCCTTGTTTTTAGTTGAAGTTAAGACAAGGGAACGGTACGGAATTATATACATATAAGATTATTATCTTAAGTGCCATGTCACTAAACTTAATTTGCCACAGACAAAAAGCACACTCCCTTGTAGAAAACCTGGCTCACCTGGAGGGAAGGCAGCAGGTGTAAGGGTTTTGGCAATGATGAGACCAATCAAGCAGCCATTAGACCAAGGGGCTGGAAGGTTATAAAAGGAAAGGCAGGAGTGGTTGTTGCTTTTGGGCTCTGGTTAATAGAGAGCTCTGTCTATCAGAAATGTAAGGATTTAAGGGAAAATTCTGTTTTCCAGAACTGTGACTGAGGCTTCCATTGGAAAGGGTGAGCAGACAAAGGGAAATGTGTTTGGAAAATCTCTTGGGTTTGCTTTTTTCCCTTTATCAATTTTTCTGTAGTTCTCTATTCATTATTTTTAAGTGTTCATTAAGTATCTCTTAGGTAAAGCTTATCTGTATCTCAGCAGGCCAATTAGATAGTTTAACTTATGTGCTAAAAGTTAGATGAGTTAGAGCTCATCCTTGAGGACTAAAAGGATTTCAACTCCTTTCTGGAGCGTTAGACAGATAAGCTGCTATGAGAATAAGACTAGGAACCCCCCAAAATGGATGCTGCCTGAGTCAGCTTCCATAGGCTTAGAATATGGATGCTAAGAGAGCTTATCTAGACAGGTTCTGTTATAACAACTTTTTCCTAGCCTTGCATTTCTAAACAAAATTCACATCACTAGAAATTGGCCTGTGAAATAGGCTTCTCCAAGAAAAAAAGTGCTAAAACTTTTCCAGGCAAATAGTTATGTCTGTGCATTTATCTAGTGTTTTTTTACACCAAATTCTCCTGAGACATCTGTGCACTTTCATTCTATATGACTTTAAATATGCTAGCAAGACTTAAAATACAGGACTCAGTCCATTTGGTAGAGTTAGTGAGGTGTCACCTTCTTTTTCTTTTTGTTGTCTTGTGTTTTGTAGCTTTATTTTCTGTAAAGTTCTAGAAGTGGCTACTGTTCTCAAAGAACCCAAAAGCCAGCATGACAAAGGAAATGCTTCTGTTTTCTCACTTTGGTTAGGGCTCTTTGATTATCCACAGGAGCTGGCTAATAGCAGCAT
Source organism: Rhynchotus rufescens (assembly GCA_032273925.1). Lineage (NCBI taxonomy): Eukaryota > Metazoa > Chordata > Aves > Tinamiformes > Tinamidae > Rhynchotus > Rhynchotus rufescens. The sequence goes on along the minus strand of JAVCKT010032462.1, from coordinate 15,758 downwards.
ACTATAGAGAGCTGACAGAAAATGATATTATGTTTCCTGCAGACACAAGGCAGTTCCTGTGGGTATCGTTCCTGGGTGCAACCCCCAAATTTAGGTGACTCATTTTTTTCATTTAAGTGTCTGTGTGTGATGGAAGATCTTTAAATTCCTCTGAGGGGAGTAGCAGTGTGCTTAACCTCTGTGACTGGTTTGCATAGGTTTGGAAAGCTGTTGCTGGAAGGAAAAGGTCTAGACTTTTTTTTCTGCTCCAGATGAAAGGGGATATTCTCTTGCACAGAGAACAAAGACAAGTTCTGTTAATGAGAGGCTGACATACACAGCCATAAGCTGCCTCCAATTCATCAGTGGTTTAAAAGGAGTAAACAGAAAAGTTTGTTGTGTACTTGCAGCAATTCGACCCTTGGCTGGTTCTTGGAACTTTGTCGTTGGGCCAGGATTGCAAATGTAAGTTGACTTGTGATTTTCATTCACTGTGCCAGGCTGGGCTACATCCGTCACACACAGCATGACATCAACTTGTAAAAGCTGATTTTGCATGCCCTACAGGCCGAGAAAGAAATGTTGGATAGCAACTATTTATTAGAAAATAAAATCAAAAAGAAATCCCCAGTGTAGAAAATTTGGAGTTGGTTGGTAAGGCACTGCAAACCACTGATTCATGTGATTTCCTACAGTGTTGGTGAACCTGCAAGCTTATTAGTAACAGCTACATGTGGCACCTAGTATTCCCAAAGGTCTCAAAGCTCCTTACAATGCTCCTCCGACTAGATCATCCAGGCAAGGAAAATACATGGACATGGAAAGGGAAGGTGGCAGTAATCAGCTATTGCATGAAAGCCATTACAACTACTGTGGTGGCTAGTGCACAAATGTCTAGGCTGTTCCAAGTGACATCTTTAAAAGTTCAAGCAGAACTGGGATAGAGGGAAAGATATAAAAGTTGCATGCAAATTCATCTGCTTTTGTTGATGTGTGTTTAAAATACTGATCTGCAAAAAGGTGTTTACTCATATTTGCAAGAAGGTGTTTGCCCATTTCTTAGTATGCAATTCCATATTAAGACATGTATCTCAACACTCCTTTGCAGCTACAGATGTCCAGTTTGCATACCGTGCTGCTGGAAGCAAGTAGCCATGTAAACACTCCCACAGACTTGCGAATGGATTCAGACTTCTTTGGAAAAGTGCAGTCTGCCTACTTTGCTCCGAAAAGTTTGCAAGCTTTTTAAATTCTCAGGAAAAAAAAAAAAAAAGGAATTTCTATCTGGACCATGTTTTCAAAACTAACTTTCCCATTTTACAAACATGAGAAGAGAAGCTTCCAAGTATAAAAGGGTGCCTCACTTAAGGGGCTCTGTTTTTGATCTGATTTGCCATAAGTAATAATTTTTTAACATAGACAAATGTGTGATTGTTCCTGGCCCTGCTCTACTAAATCTTTGTGTGTTAGAGTCAAGTAGCAAGGACTACTTGACACAGGGGCCTCTCATAAATTAAATTAGTGCATATCATGCTGAAAGATGAGGCTGGAGTGGGAGCACTGAGGAGAGAGAGAGGGGGAAAAAGTGATGTAAAATACAGTGGGATTGACAGCTGAATTAACTCCTAACCACATACTACTCTTTGCTTGCTTTTAACTGCCTTCTGAAAAATGACTGTTCCCTGTAGACTTTTCAACAGACCGAGTGCTAGTAATAGTTAAAGTGTATACAGTAAATGCAGCCTAACAAAATAGCCATGACATTGGCATGATTGGGACTTCAAAGCTATTTTGCAGTCCTGAATCTTTATCTACTTGCACCTTTCTCTTTTTGCTTTATTGAAACTATATGGTTTTACCCCATTTCTTTCTAATATTTAATTAATTTAAAGCATGCCGCCTATTCTGTGCATTGAAGATGTACAGCACTGTGTAAGGTTGTGTCCTTAGGTACGGGCATTTTGTGAAGGGACCGTACATATGTGTTGTACCTATGTCATGGTGTATAAATCATCAGGATCTCACAATCCCTTTGCCTAACAACGTGAACTAAATTCCCAAAGGTTCAATGATAGCGTGCTCTGTAGCACAGGCAATCCGCTTTCACAGTGGAGTTGTCAGCTGTTAGGGAACTGTCAAGGCTCCTCAAGCAGGGGAGGAGGAAAAGCTGGAAGACGGAGCGGGCGCTCCTGGTCAACCCGTTGAGGTGAGAGCTGCCCAGGTTGAGGAATGAAGTGCTGGAGCAGGGGCAGAGCGGAGGCCTAAATGTTGGTGTAGCAGCTGTTCCCATCCTCAGCACTGGACTAAGACCCATAGAAAAGCCATGCCTGCTTTGCTCTCCCTAACCAAGAGCATAGGGATAAAGAGAAAAGTAGGAAGCAGAGAGTCGTATTGAAGCGATACTGCTGTCTCTGCCTGGCATTAAGACTAGCTCGCTACAGCTGGTGGCTCTTCCTACGTGCAGCGTGCTCCCTTTCCCTTGCGGGAACTATTCCGTTTGTATAAACAGCCAGCGGGCCAGCGTGAGAAGGGCCCTGTTTCCTCGGCAGCGCTGAGCTCGCGGGCCCGGCGGGTGGGAGAGCCGGCAGGAGCCCCCGGCACGGGGAAGGAGGCGGAAGGCAGCCCAGCCTGCGCCCGGCTCTGTGTGCGCCCGGGGCCGGCTCTCCCCAGCGAGGCCTCCCGGCCACGCGCAGTGGCCGGTGCTTCCTGTGGGAGCCGCGTCCAGCCCCGTGTGCCGGTGCTTTGCCCGCAGGGCTGCCCCCAGGCTCAGCAGGGGGGAGGAAACGCCTGTCTGGTGGCGGAGCCTCACGGCTGCGGTGACCGCAACCTGCGCTGGGAGAAGGTCATTAGTGGTGGGGCCACATCGGGGCCTTGTGGCCCCATGATCTGTCAGGGACAGGCTCAGCCTTTCCTACATGGCTCAGCCCTGGCTTCCAGAGCACCAGTGGCGCCTCAGTGCTGGGCGTAGGCACCTAAGGAGGCAGACAGGCACCTCTGAGGGCGGTGCAGGGCGCTAATTAAGGCTTCCCCAGCCTTGCCTGGGATTTGGCTTGCTGCCCATGCCGAGCACGCTTATCAAGCGTCCCTTGTGCTGCAGCTGCAGGGCCTTGCCGCTGCCACTGGCGGCTGGACACGCGGCCCGACGTGAACCTCCGGACAGACACCGCACGGGAGCAGCCCCTGAACCAGCTGTCACCTCCCTCGTCTGAAATGAGCAGTGTCCGTGTTGCGCACCAGCACAGCGTCCTCAACGTGTCCCCTTTGGGTGAAGCTCCCTATGGCCAAAGTCCATGCGAGGGCCCAGAAAGACCCTACGGCTCGGAGAGCCTGTAGCCTTCCCAAGGGTGTTTTTGTGGGTCTGTCTTGTGGTCCCATTAGGGTGGATGGACCAGCAGTTTCTCCTGTTCTCAGGACAGAGAAAACTCCTCTGGGACTGCAAGCGTTCAGAAAATGAATGATAGGCATGTGCATTTTAAAAATAGTGTTAATATTGCTTGAGAGTTTGCACACAGCTTGAAATGAGCAAGCATCCACAAAAGCAATTCAGATGTAAGTGCAGCTCCTTTTTCTTAAAACTTATATTTATACAGTAGTAACTGTAAGAAGACCAATAATGTCAAGAACTGTGGAAAAATATTTTTCATTAGGAAGAGAATTACTAGAAGTTTATTCTGTCCTTGAGCTCTGTGAACATGCTGGCAGTTAGTATAAAACAGAGCAAAGGCTCAGGTTGTGAAAAGTTGTTTCCTCTCTGTGACTTCCTGAAAGTTGCCCTAGCTGGATTTTCAAATTGGTTTCTGTGGTCTGCAGCTACGCACAGCAGAAGAAATTGCAGGCATCTCTTAAGCTGAAAGGGTATTTTTAGCTGTTTTGTGGGCTGTGTATCAATTACTTTATACCATGGAGTTAGTAAGGAATGTAAGAAATATATTTAGTGTCTTTAGAGTATTTTAAAAGCATTTGATTTTGACACATGGAATATAATTTATAGGGATGCAAGTTACATCATTATAAAATTATATATGGAGAAAACACCACTACAGGGAGGAGAAAAAAACAAAGGGAAGAAATTCCTTTGACCCTTGCCTTGAGGTACCCACCCTTGAAAGGAGTTTTCACTAGAGAGCCTTTGCTTTGTATCCAAAGAAAGCTTTTGGAAGATTATACAACCAGTGATTTTTCTATAAATTATTATTGCATCAGTAGTTTGTGTTAATGCTAGTTGTGTTATGGGATGGCTCTTCCTTTGGCCTTAAAATATCTTGTGGACATTTTCCAGTGTACTTGACGCACCCTGTCTTGTTGGCTTGTGTGGGAAAGGAGGCAGGAGAAAAGGGATCTGCTTTTTTGTTTCACATTTTTCTTTTTAAGCTACAGCAAAAGGTAAAATGTTTTGTTGTTTGTAAGCTTAAAGATTTTTTCAAGTAATCTAAACACAAGTAATTTGTGTTTCATAATATAAATAACCATGGGCTTAAATTGACTTTAGTATTTTCCAAAATGGCATTGCAGTGAAAGGATTGGAAAGAGGGAATTACCACCTTTCCTTCTGTTTTCATCAGTGACTACAGACATTTGCATGGGGATAACTATACCTTTCTAATTGAAGCACTAGAAAAACTTTAAATGTTCTCCCCACCCTCCAAAGAATGGTTAGACAGCCTGAAATTAGAAAAACCTTCCCTGAATGTCTTTGTTAGCATTGCCAAGTCACTGAACAGTATAGATGAAAGCCAGTGAAACACTTGGGAGTTAGTTTCATCACTGAGAGTCACAAATTTTATAAAATCATAACAAATGACCTTGCTGTTTCCTCTTAACATCAGAAAGAGGAAATAAAAGCAGAGGGCATTTTAAATTTCTAGTGACTTTGGAATGGGCATTTGAACTTAAATGAGACACTAGAAAGCTATAGTAGAAAAAAAAAAAAAAACCAATCAATGCTCATTGTTGCACCCTTCCTGCTGAAGGGCCTTTACTTGGAGAAGCCCCAGCCCAGCAAGTGGTCCCCAAGTCACTGTAACTGGGTCTCCAGACCACATAGGTTCGCATGGCTCATGCCATGGCTCATGCTCCTCAGTCCTCCCCTCACTGGGCTTCCCAGCTGCCAGCCCAGCAGGAAGGTGCCGGCCAAGGCCAGCTCTGCAAAACAGAAATCCCTCTGCCGTCCCAGCCACAGCCCACGCTTACCCCCGCTTGCAGTTTTGGGTGGAAAGCCACGTGGTTTCTTGGTGTGTCTACAGCATATCCTTTGGTGTCCATGAGGATATCTGCCTGGGTCGCACACTTTAGCCGAGCCTTAGGGCCAGCATTGCCAGGGTATCCCTACATGCCGGGCAGCTAGGGACAACATGGATAGCCAGAGCATGCGGAATTGGCCTGGGCATGCCCAGCAGCAGTGCTGTGTCTCAGCAGACTGTACACAGAGCCATGGCTGGTGTCCCTTTGGGCCTGCTGGCTCCTCATTCCTGCTCACAGAAGAGCAGCTCGGCCAGCTGCCCCACACGTGCACAGGCCAAGGGCTGCTGAAGGTGCATGCACACACGGGCAGCTGGACTGTAGGCTTCCAAGAGAGATAAAACGTTATGCCACTGCCCACAGCCATTGCTGTTCCACTCTCCATCTCCCCAGTCCTTCATGTCTGCTCTTCCTTCTCTCCATTCAATGCCCTGACACTCTTTCCTTTGATTCCTTATGTTATATGAAGTCTGCCTCATGGGCAGTGTGAGGGCAGCTGAAGTTTCTCCAATTTCCCTCTCGCACACTTTATACATCTTTCTACCTGTTCTTAGCCAAATAGTCCAGTTGTGTCATGCTACAGAGAGGGAGGGGATGGGAGGCCTAGGTTACATACATGGGAGATATCTTTGGTCCCAACAGCAATCTGGGGACTGAATTCTGTTATTTCTGAAGTCAGAGGAGATTTTTATCAGCTTTCAGCACAAGCGTATATTACCTACCTTTTTTTTTTTTTTTTTTGCCCAGGACTTTTTACATGAGACATTCAGGAGGGTTTTGACCTTTCTGGCAACAGAGCAGATTTTTCTTTTCTGCCAAAGAATAAGTTCATTTCGGCCAGTACAAGAGACCCGCCTTGCCCTACTTTTTTCCTAATCCAGGAAAATGACTGAGCCTTTTGTGGGCACCTAGGACCCACAACGATCTTTTTGCTACCCGAGATTCAGTCTTTTTTTGTAGGAATGAGGTGTACTGAGAAGACAGTTGGTAATGATAGAAGGGAACATTTTCACATGCAAAGTGTGTGCAAAATTTACACCTGTGCTTGCAAATGGAGTAACTGAGTAGCTCACATGCCTATCCGCACAAAGAATCAACCCTTTTATTCTTCCTGTGCAAATTTGGGGCTGAAACACATTTTGCAGGCATCATTCAAACAATAAAGCTTCGGTAAAATGTCTCTTTACTGAAAATTTTCCATCCAGATCTCAGGAGATGTCTAGTAGTGACTGTTTCTGGTTGGAAACAACTATTCTTAGATCCTTTTAAAATTTCTACTTTCAAAATGAGCCATAACATTTTAGATATTAAAAAAAAAAAAAAAAAAAGACAGGAGGTGGGGAGGGAGAAGAAAGAAAAAAAAAATCCTAAAAAGTTAAGTTTCTCAAACCTCACTGGGTTTTCAGATTGTCTTTAACTTAACCAGCGTCCATTCTTTACACTGATCACTAAAAATCTGGTGATCTCCCAGTTGAGTTCTTTATCCTAAATGGTGATATTACCCCCAGGAAGACCACTTCAGAGTTGCGCATGGTTAGGGCTGGCCCTTTGGGAATTTTTCAGGGAAGAAGCCGGCAAAGGTTTGTCATGCTCTTGTGCCGAGCAATCCTGGCAGCCGGGTCCTGCCTCCTGGGCTGACGCTGCTGCAGCCTCTCGCTGGCCAGGAACTGCTGGGGAAAACAGACTGATGTTTGGGGAAGAAGCTTGGTAAAACCTGAGCTCAGAAATGAGCTTCTGCCCTAGATGCAGCACTGAGGTGCTCGCAGAGACAAATCTGAGCCAGGTTTACGGTTGCAGTTGAATTTTGGACTGGATTCACAAATTCTCAGAACTGCTTTGCCATGAAGTATTTTCATGGTTGTTAACAACAAATACATCTTGAGTTTCTTAACCCTCCAAAAAACGTAGAAAAACAAGAAAAAAATAATACTACTGAGAGGAGTATGGTGAGAATAAGTGTATTTAATACTCTTAGAATTTTCTCCTGAAGGTCATGTCTCCTGAAATATTTGCAAAACACAACTTGTTTTGCTCTAATTAATTTAATGAAGCTTCATAGAACTTCTCATGAGTGATTTTTGACTCCTGTACTTCTATCTTACTCTTAAATGAAAATTGTAGAACTTGTTGGGATTCTTCCATGGTTTCTGCAGGTCATGCTGTACAAAAGCCAAGGCCTTTTCCTTTCTGCTTTTTTATTTAATTACAAGAAATCCAAATGATTGATTTTCAAGTGAACCTGACAACATGTTAATTTCTGAAGTCCATTGCTGCCTCTGGTGATGTACCTTGACACTAATTTGTAGTTTGTGTGGCAGTGGCCTAGAAGTAATTGCTAAAGGATCAACAGCAAGAGAAGAAAACACAGAGAAAATATTGGAGATGGAGAAAACATTGCTTGATGTTCTTCTTTGCCTAGTGCAATGTGGCAAACATGGCATGTATTCACACAAATGTTAGGGTCTCAGCAAGATATTTGGCCTGACCTCGGAGAAAATAAAACTTGGGTTTAATTACCAAAAAAGTCACATGGCTACAGAATAATTTTGGTTTTCATATCTTGTCTTCCTGTTCCCGGAGCTGCTTTAAAGCAATGACAACACAAAACATGAGCTTGGCCCACAGGCCGTGAAAGTGAACAAAGCACATGCAGCCACTGGGAGCAACAAAGAATTCACCATGAAAAATATCAAGAGCTTTGGCAACTTGCAGACGAGACAAAACTATTGCAAGCAGTGCAATAGGCCCGGGGTGGCTTCCTCAGGAAAGCTGCTGCTGTTTCCTGATGTTTCTTCTGTGTTCCTACCCTAGTGATACTGATGGCATTGAGGGCTTGATGCAAGATTACAGAGACTTTTTCTCTTTGAAACAGGGGACACAATTTCCTCCTCTTTCTACTGTCGTATTTTTAAGAGTTAACTGAGTATCTGGAAAGGAGACAGCACGTGTTCTCTATAGTTAGCAGCAACAGAAGCTTCTCCATCACCATGCATGGACTCATTCCAGAGGAGGAACAAGGGTTGTTTAAGGAGAAAATGAACATGAAAATCAAAATGTGAAAATGTAGAAATCTTACTGCCTCAAAGATTTGATGAGCTTATTTTTTTATTAATAAAACTTTGAATGGTGAACTTAGCTGAAAATTGGAGATTTAGGAAAAGATGATGCAGTCTCCTTAAAAAGCTATTTTGTTTCTACAGTTCTGTCTCTGGTCTCTCTGCTAGGTTTTCCAGCAGGACTGCGAAGTTAACCCATTTCTAGCTGTGATGTGATATAGCAGTGTTGTGGAAATGCCCAGCTTTAGTACTCTTTAAAATCCATCGTCAGAAGGAGCAGTTCTGGTCACAAAAAGTTTAATACAAAGGCAGATTTGTGACTTGGATCAAGAAGGAAATGCAAAGATTTGTCATATGCTGAGTATGATGGTTTATTTAGCTATTTAGCATCATGGTTGGATTCATTGATCTCTAGTTAGATGCATTACAGATAAAATGACAAGTAGTGTACAACACTTTGGAAAAAGATAAATAGGATTTACCTTCCTGAGGATCTGTGCAAGAGCTAGTTTCACAAATATTTATCACGATGCTAGATATGATCATGTTATAATGGAATTAGTTTGGCCATGACAGTATTTCATGTTGAAACAGAATGAGTAAAGCTGTCTGATCAGTGCTTTATCGGAAATGTGTACATAACCAATTTTCTATATGCTCCCTATGACACATTAGCTATGTTGAATTAAATACTGCAACAATTTGGAAAGTATTGACACACTGGGAAAAGCAGTGTGTATCTGATTGCTGTTTTGGTCAGAGATGGGCAAACAGTATTGTAAGCAGAGCTCTATTTGTGGCAAGTGATCGATTTGTCAGCACATGAATTTAAAGATGTTTAAATTTGGGGGTGTTTTTTACTATTCCTATTTCTGAGCAGTAGCAGCAGCAGCAAGCTGCGGAGCAGGGGCTCTGTGGCTGAGCAGCAGGGTTCCCGCACGTTCCCGCCCGCAGCGCCGCTGCCTTGTCCCAGCCTGCCGGGACGCCTTGGCTGGCGACCGCGTTGGGAAGCGGGCCTGGGAGGAGGCAGCGGCTCCCGCACGGCCGCCGCAGTGCGCTCGGGGCAGCTCACGGAGCAGGGCACGGGGCTGGCGGCAGCTGGGCAGCGCGGCGCGGCGGTGCCTTGGAGCAGGATTCCCAGCCGGCCCAGCTGCTCCGGTGCCGGCACGTCTGTCTGTCTGTCCGCGACGAGCAGAGTGCCTCTCTGATGGGGCTGACACCTCTTTGCTCGGTGTTGGTTGTGTGCCTGCAGCTCCTCAGCTGCAGCAGGACGGCCACTAAATGGGAGAAGTGCTTCTCGCTCTCCAAACTGCTGGAGAAACCAATGTTCCAAATGGATTCAAGCTGATGTCCCGGGAAAGCTAGGCTGGGAAAGCTTCTGCCTCTAACATTCTCTGGCTTGGCTCTAGGTCCGAATGATAGGGAAAAGGCAGCACTTTCCTAGCTGCAATCACTGCTTCTGACTCACAGATTTGTGTCTCACTTTTCTGGGCAGTTAGAGCCCATCTATGAGGAGGCCTTTGCATGAGAGACTTGGAACAGCACATGGAACTGGGAGCACAAGAGACAAAGAAAATTCCTCCTGATTTAAAGACTACAGAAGTTACAGCTCCAACAGAATTAAAACTCTCTGGAATTACTGAGGATATATGGGAAAAGTAGTAACAGCTCTTCTCTGCGGGTGCCACCAGAAAGGAATGCAATAAAAAAACCTGCATTATTCTGGCATTGCTTGTTTTGGAAGCACATCCTCTGGTAAAAAGTTTTCATGAAGTAAGGCAGCAGATACTAACAATGAAACTGTCACAAAAGCTGAGGGTCTCCTAAGTGAAAATAAAACTTGTGCATGATTTTAAACAAGGAAGCCAGAAAGAAGGTAGAAACATAGAGGGGCTTGAGGACAGTCTAATGTTGAAGAACCAGTTTTCCAGATTTAGACAGGTCCTATAGATGGATTAGAACAAAATGTTGAGGGGGGAAAAAAAAACAATAGCGAGCATGGTAGACAGAAATAAAGAAAATAAATATATTTTGGGCATTGGAAGATTCAGAATTAAATCACAAAATGAGAATTTTTCTGCAAGAATTTGCATGTAAAGAACTTTGATATTTTGGGTATTGGAGATGCAGAAGGTTACAGGGAGTGTGAATCCTTAAAAAAAATGAAGTGCTCTCTAGGTGAGAAAAAAACAAAAGATATGCTTCACATACCAAAAAGTGCAATAATGGGATGGCTTGCATCCCTTTTCAATAGCAAGCACCTAAGAGGAAGAGAAGAGCTAATAGCTCCTGGGGAATTCGTGTAGATGAAAGGAGAATGCTGCAACTGAGTGGACTGCTAATAAATCTCATGAACTTCTCAATATGTGTGTGTGAATGAAACATGAAGCCCACTGCAAAAGTTTATTTTGGAAAAATACAAAAGCAATATTAAAAAATAATTTTGTACAGAATATGACGAGTCTTTTACAGTTCATGAACATTGATGCCCTGAAAAAGCAGGAATAAAAGCATTTGAAAGAGAATAAGAGATTAAAGATGTCCAGTGAAGTTCTTATCAGTACAGGAAGCAGCATTGAAAAGTCATTGAATGAATCATGACCACGGCTTCCTTTCACTGATGCTAGTATCAAAAAGGCAGCACTTCCCACTACCTACCATGGGAGTATTTGTGAGCTGATAGATGTCTTCAACACTTGATGTATAAGCAGAATTGTAGCTTGTGTTTTGGGGATAAAGCATTTCTTAAATCTGTTTTGTAGAATGGGCTGTATTTAATGTCTTGCTCCTGAGATGTGGCACAAGGATTTTAGACCTGGATAGTCTACTAGTTAGCCAGATTTCTTGGGTTTATGAACTTATGTCTCTGTCTTTTTTAGCCTCTCTGCTCATTTTTTGCTTTCCCATGGAGTGGATCACTCTCCCCAGAGTGGCACAGCACTGAGCACAGTAAGTGGGTTTCTCTCCCGTGGAGTGGGAAAGAAAAAGGCAGGCAGAGAAGGGACAGTCTCTTTTTCCCATTCCCCTTTTCTCTTCTTTCTCCAGTCCCAGGCAGACAAGGCAAATAATTTGGTGCTTGCTGTATTTTGCTGGTTTGTTCTGGGAGCAGGCAAAGCAGCCGTGTGGTCTCCTTCCAGTCATTCCTGCTCCATTCAAAGGAGCAGAGGAAAACAGTTGAATATTTCTGCCCTGCTTGTCGGAGAACGAGGGTATTGAAAAGACAGAAATCTTCCCTGTGATGTCTGGGAAATAGTTTGTTGCTCAACATAACAGACTTCTATATTTGCAACCTTTTTTAGTTATTTGCAATTGCCATCTCTTTGCCATATGTAGAAGATGACTGGTTTGTCCTTTGTTTTCCCTGTGTTCTTGTAAAATGTTTGTAAGCACAAAAAAGAAAAGCTTTATGTCTTTCAATGGAGATTCGAAAAACACTAACCATTACTACAAAGATTTTTCTCCTGAAAAATGAGATAGATGGAATGGGATGTAGCTGTCTATACAAACTCTGAGATCAGCTATGTTTTTTTTCTGCTTGTTTTGTTTAAAAAGTATTTAATACTTTACCCTGACCAATATTTTAAAGTTCCCTCTGGGATGTGGCAGCCGTTCTGTGCTCCTGCCTAAGGCCCTTGTCTTTTGCGGTGCCGGGGCCTTTCTTGAGGGATCAGAATGGAAACTCCGGCCAAATTTGCCAAGTAGCTGCCTCTGAACAGACTCTGCGTTTGTTTGGGCCTCTCCCTGGAAGTATTTTTTTCAAGTGAAAGGCGTTTAAATCACTTCAGTTTTTTAAAAAATGTGATCCCTTGTGTCTCTGATTCATTTCCATGTTTTCTTCCATCTTTTACCTTGTGCATTAAGGCTTGTCATGACAGGTGCTGTCTCTCACTACATGTTTGCAGAATGTGAAGGATAATGGGAAACTGCCTGGGTGGAAGTCATGATGTACTGCTATACTTAAGAATAATAAACGAGTTTTAATAATTATAGGAGATAGCAGAGGGTGCCCAATTTATCCCCTGTTGTCTAAGAAACTTATTTTTTTGTCAGGAGCATACCTCGGTTTCTAGGCTCCTTCTCTATTTCACTTTTCACTGCTTTCTCCAGCATAGAATCCTCTTTAATGCCCATTTTTGCCCATTATTTCTCTCAGATCTGCATTTTCATTTGTCTTGCACTGACATTTTATCACTGCAATTATACCTGAAAACCTTGGAGTAGTTTTCGCCATTTTTGTGATTGCTTTTTTAAATTTTATTTTAACTAGACATGGATTGAATTTATGGTGGTAGACTGGATCATGGTGGCCAGTAGGTTAGAGCTGCAGGAGCAGACACAAACCTGGCTCCCGAGAGGAGACAAGGAGGTGCTGGATGGCCAGCAGGTATTGGATCCATTGAGTGTGGAGAAAGGATGACTTGGGGATCTAATGGCAGCCTTTCAATACCAGAAAGGTGTTTATAGAAAAGTTGGCCTTTTTTTCACAAGGATGAAAGGTGACAGAAGAAGCAACAATGGGCACAACCTGCTTAAGGGGAATTTTTTTCTCTCTTCGCTGTAAGGATTGCTTGAAAATTGGAATAGGTTGTCCATAGAGGGGATGGGGTCTCCCTCACTGGAAATATTCGAGATACTCAAAGTATTTGCTTGGCATAAAGCCTAACCCAAGACCCTGCTTTCAGTAGAAGGTTGGACCAGATGAATGCCAATAATCCCTTCTAACCTGGGCTTTGCTGTGACTCTCCCCCTGTAAATATACACATAGTTTATGAACTGACTTCATGCCTGAATAAGTAATGATTCTTCCAATATACTGACAACCCTCTATGTCAGTATACTGTATACGGCTATACATTTTCCTTGAAAGAACTATTGAATTAACCATTTCCTCTAGAAGAAAATAGTGTGCCTGTATTTTTCTTGAAGAAGGCGTAAGGCTGGATGTCAAGTCTTGCCTTAAAGACACCAATGTAGGTTCAACCTGGCCCGTTTTTCTTCACACTTGAAGGGTTCTCTAAGGCAGCACAGACTGCCTTTTGTGTAGCAATATGGAGAAAATACTTGGATCAGCAGAATACCCTTAATGATTACAATAGCAGGTAAAATAAAACACAGGACTTGTACAATATTAATGTGGTAGATGCCAGGATGACACATTGTCATATTAGGCAGAGAAACTGCTCGTGAGGCTTTAAGTATAAGGAAGTTTTGAAGGAATGGGGGAGCTTAGTACTTTGTTTCATGTCAGATAACACCATTGCAATGGGAAATATGTCAAGACAGAATGTTTTACCTTTGGGTAGCCTCACATGTTTCTGACATGGACTGTATTCCATCAACCTATAAAAATGAGCACTTATTTTAAAGCCTTCTGAAGTGCCCAGTTTGTCCTAATGTATGCACTTTCCAGGTATTTAGGTTACAGCACACCAGCATCATCAGCCATGACTAATACATTCTTTACACTGAGAAAAGCTTTGCTAAGTACAGGCCTGGATAGCAAAGTGTTCCTGGAGTGAAGACATTTGAAAGACATTTTAATTCGGTGGCACCATGCAGAGGGCATTAATCTTTCTCGTGATTTCCTCTATTGTAACAAAGAAAAAGATTTTTAATGTGCAAACCTCGTTAAATCGATCATCCTTGGGAATTTAGATGCACAGTATGATAAAGGCAACAACTTTCAATACCTAGAGGCAATTTTTTCCATATGTTTTGGATGTTGGGATTTAGGAAAAATAAGCGTTTTAATGGATTTTTGATCCTATTTAAAATGTAATATTTTAATTTAAAGGTGTCCTACTTTAAGATAAAGGATACCACTAAAGTATGTGATTAGTACAAAAAAATTTCAATGTGTATTGTGCGAACTTGCTTTTGATGGTCCGTGAGGACACTTTGGGAGAGTCTGCTCTAAGTTATTGATTGTCTAGTGGTGCCGCAATATGATACAAAATCATGCCAAATGGCAAAAGGAAAGTTACTATTTTTGTAAACATCTTTGAATTTACGGAAAATTTAAGCAAGTCTAAGCTATTGTGTTTCTTCTGTTCCTGCAATTTAGCGAGGCGTCAGTTATTCCATGACAAATGTATACACTCTAAAGTGTTTGCAAACCTGGCATCGGGTTCCTTATGCAGAGAAAGAAGTGTAATACTATTTGAAAAAGTCAATGATTATGTCATTTTGCATCACAAAGAGATGGCTGACTATGACTAATCCTCAGGCATTTGTCAAGCCTTGGCTTCCCATGGGAGAAGATTTTTACTAAGCACCATAGCCTTTAGAGCAAACTAGGACATTTGATGTATTTCCACATGGATAACAGCATTACATGACATCCAAGTAAACCTACATTATCTATTAATTGACAGCTTAGATCTGCCTGGCTCAAGGGGACCAGACAACTGTGTGAAGACTGAGGTAAGGTTAGAGGACAAAATGTCAGTTGTCACTGGGCTGTATCTCATGAGACAACTCATGGTCCAGCATTGTAACCTGGATTTAGGCTTATATCATGATCCTTTTCCATTCTGTCCTTTGAGGGGGAAAAAAAATTGCAAATAGCAAAGACCATGCACATTCAAATAAGATGATCATTTTATATTGTGTAGCTAATAAGATATAATTTCAGAAGATTTTAAGAGATGCTTAATGTATTTGCATAATCGGGTCCCTTTAGACTATTTTGCAGCTCTAACCAATTATACACTCCACTGTGGAAAAGAGAAGAGGTTCAGGAAGCTTTATGCCTCTGCTATCTGTTTCTGTCCCTGAAACAAAGCACCACAGCTATGATACAAAAAAAAATGACTAATAAATTGTTTACACTCAATTTAAAATGCTTTAACTAGGCTTGGTCAATTTACTGAGTAGAG
>JAVCKT010032461.1:0-19754 GCA_032273925.1 Rhynchotus rufescens | reverse complement strand
TACAAGCATACTGTCATAATTTCATGCAGGAAAACAACAAAAATCAAAGCTATGTTTTCAAGAGGGACCCCTAAAAGAGAGGGCAGTGGGGTTGTAAACTGAAGCAGGATGTTCTGTACAGTGCTGGCTGCAAAGAAAAGCACTTAAAATAATTAACTGTTGAAACAGCTGCAGTGAACATGAGAATATGAGAAATGATGAGGATCAGCAAACGAGGATACAGAATTATGCAGAAGCTACAAGGCAAGGGCAAGAGTCCGTGTGTGAAGAGACACTGATGAGCTGTAAGCTCATTCAGCATTATTCTTTAAAGGACCCCAAGTTATGTCAGTATTCCTAAAAGTGGCTGTGAAGGACAAATGACACCAACACAGAGCAGATATCACGAGCTGCAGCTTGCAAGGATGAACTACTCTACAATTCTGTAAATGTGCTGGACTGGGCAGGGGGGCAAAGAGATCATAAAAGGCTGACATAAAAAAGCATAGCTTTTCCATTGTCCTTACCACCAAAACCTTTTTTTTTTTCCCTAAAGCACAATTTCTTTCCTCTTTTTGCTTCTGCCTTTGTGTGTGTTTTATTTTGTTTTTAGCCATAAGGTTGAAATCCATCTGACTAAACGCAGAGGCCTACACAGTACAGCTGAGCCGGCTGCCTGGACTCCCTTTAAAGGCAACAGAGGCAGAAACAAGCACTTCAGATCCTCCTGACTCATCTCATCGAAAAAACAGTATCTAAAATAGGCCAGAAGAAATTCACCTTAAAAGTACTTGTTTATCTCCACTGATTATACAGGGAGCTTAGATAAGCAGTTAATTGCAGAAGCCTACACAATGAACATCCCTTACTAGGTGACATAAATCCTTCTGAAGATACTTTATTCTGTGACATATGGAGAAGCTTTGGAAAATTTAACAAATTTAACAATTTAAACAGTGCAAAAACTCCTGCCTGGCTTTGCAGGTGTTTGAAGAGACAACATCTCTTAGGCTGACTTACACATTCAAGTAAATCCGGTGATTACTAATAACAAATACACAGATCTCAATAAATCCTTTCTTCAATGAATGTCCACCCAGCTATCATGATTCGGTAATAAAAGCTATTTTGCGTTAGTTCAAAAAAAAGGAAAAAAGGAAAAAAAGAAAAACTATTGCTCACATCAAAACAATAAGCCAAGAAGCTTATTCTTACAGAAAATATCACCACAATACCACTGGATGTAAATGAGGAATGGGATAGTGAGGAGTATTAGACTACCGATAGAAATTTCATAACTGAATTTCTAAATAAATAGAATACGTCACTTTTGCACAAAACCTCCACATGCAGTAAGAACAAACATTAACAAGGTTGTTTTACACTCTACAACAGTGTCTCTGTACGTTCACATCATTTACCCTATATGCATAGTTCAGTGATGAGAAGCACCCTTTGAATGTCAATGAAAAGACAGAACCAAGAAAAGCTGGAAAAGCAACAGCTTCTGCTCTTTAAAATGTCTGACTACTCTTCCATCTTGCTTTTTATTCTTTCTCATCCTTTAAAAAACATTGAAATGCAGGAGATTTATTATCATTCTCCTACTGCATAGTAGTCAGTTCAAAATCAGTCTTGATTAATATGTAATAACATCAGTTCTCTTTCAAATACAATGGGAAACCAATAGGAGGCCTCAAGTTTGTTTTTTATTTTATGCTGGTATCTCTGCAATTCAAATTAGGGTTAGTTTCTCTCTCTCTAAGGAAATGTGAGTTACTTTATCCTCAATTACCTTTGATTTTTTTCATATTATAGTCTATTATAGTTACCTTCATCTTAATAATTAATAACAGGGTTTATACCAGATACAGGCATTCACAAAGCACCCTTCTTTCCTAAGATTTAAGATGAGAATCAACACATGTAGTTAGAAGGCTATTAACTAAATATATGATTTTTTTTTCAGTGTATAAGTGATACTAAATTCACACAAATACTTCCCTCATATTGTTTGCTCTGTTCTATGATAAAGTTTTGAGAATGGGAATTTAAAGGAAGAGTGTGTAAAGGCCCACTACATTTTGAAGAAAGTATCCTGTGAGCGACCGACTGGAAGACAAGCAGACCATAAGCCATATTGTTTTGGTACCATTTATTAAGTGGATTTCCAGCCTGCAAGAAGATCTTTCTCCCAGTCCTGTGGCTGCATTAGTTGCTCTGAAACTTCTAGTAGGACAGCTGAAAGCCTCAGAGGAGATGCCCTTGTCTAAGACTTTTTGAGAATCCAGTGCATGCTGACATTCTCCTCGATCTCCAGATAGTTTGCAGAGCAGAGTTTCCCTTTACAGAAGTCATGCCAAGTCATGACCAACATATTCTATTTATCCATGTGCTCAATTATCCTCCCCATTATTACAAAGTCCCCAACCTGCTGGAAAAGGATGTTGTTACACTCAAAACTTTGTGGTTTCCAGGACCCTTAAGTGTTTTCTTCATGGAGACATTAGCATTAGCACATGAGCAATTCTCCATCACTTTGACTGTTTGTGAGGGTGGTCTCTGCACCTTGTTAGAAGTTCCCGTGGCTTCACAACCAGTGACCTTCCGAATAATGAAGGGAGATGCCACTCAGCTCAGGTGGCTTCCTAACAATATCTTAATCTATTTTAGTTAATATTTCCAAAGTATGTTAGTATTTCCTACATGCCTATCTCCAATTCATAGCTTGTGCAATCTATCTGTTACCAAGAACAAACCAGACAAGGGAATCAATCCATTCTTTAGCTGGAAAGACCAATGCAAATAACTGATTAATATTCTCTGCTCTGCCACTGGGAACCTGTGTTCTTCCTCTACCCTTTGCCATCACCCAGTGTCACAGTTACACCTGCTCTACAAGTCGAGTACCATCCTCTTCATGAAATTCACCTGAGACCACATACAAACTAAAGAAGACATTTTCAAATTCTGGCTAACTCATTTTGATTGATGATTGAAGTGTACTGAAGGAAGAGGTTTTTAGAATTCCAAATAGAATAAAAGCAGTGTACATATATTATTTTCCTTCAAAATTTTGATCTCATGTTTAAGGAGCTCTGTCAAGTAGAAGCTTTAGAGAAGCTTCCCAAATGACTAGAGAAAATTAACATGATTTCATTTCAATTCACAGTTCCTACATTATATTCCTTATACATTTACACATTATATTCTTTATTTTGAAAAATCTTAAATAATTCTGTGACTCAAAGTACATTTCAAATATCAGAACAGTATTTTGCAAAGCATGCATACAAAGAATGTACATTTTCACATTACTTTTGTAATCTGAACACTAACCAACAAGTAACATCCAAGTCACGTTTTTCAAAACAATCATTCTTTGTTGGTACTAAGCAACCACAGCTGGATGCCCTATGAAATTTAGCTTATTGAGGAAATCACAGCATGAATTAAAGTGAAAGAAAACCTTATTTGAGACAAAAATGTGACATTCAAAAAAGGAGTCTTACATAAAATTAAAAGACAAGATGAAATATTTGTCAATTTTACAGAAATTTAAAACAAAAATAATATATGTTCTCGTAAGTCACAGCTGCAAGAATAATCTGAAAAAATGTTCAAAGGCACATATACTAAGAATAGTGCATATGAGTGTAATGACTATTTAAAAACTTGGTCAACTACACTTGGACATTGAATTTCCTGAACTTTGTTTAATATCAACTTCAAGAATGGGACTGAGCAATGATAGCAGTCTAGCTGTAATGTCTGTGGAGCAACTAGTGTGGATCTTAAATGATAAATCAAGTGACCTCCCTTCAGTTTTCCAATGAGAATAAGTGACAACTAGGTAAAAAGTTAAAGTACTTTCGAATCCTGATGTTGCATTCAAGCTGAGCTTACTTATGAATGAAAATGAAGCTTAATGAATGTGAACTTGCTGAATGAAAACACTTCCTTACTTGATTAGAAAACAAAATGTATTTGTTCAAATGGTTAAATATATGCCTATGATTTTTTTCTCCCGTGGCAGAAATTTAAAATGTTCAAATGAATTCCAAGAGGCTTTCCCTTTGGAACACATATGTAAAAGCCACGAGAAGGAAGTAAGGCGATACGTATATGCAGAGAACGCAAGCAACATCCTAGTAAAGAAAGACAGCAACACAAGCCTAATCCTGAAGTCTTCAATCAAAGCTAACATTTAGTGAACCACTGATATCTCATAAACAGCTAAGCAGCTTAAATTAGATTCCTGCTTACATGCATACAAGCAAGCACAAATTTAGGTATTTGGCTGAATTAAAGTTACAAAGAAAAAACTTCCCTGTACGTTGGAATAAAAATACTGCAAAAGCAACAACATTCATTCCTTATTTAAAAAGAAAAAAAGACAAAAACTCTGATGAACAATACTCTGATGTACAATGCTAAATCACCAGATGCATAAATATATTTTACTGCTGTTCCTATAAACTGTAAAACCATCTTTATCTGATGTCAAAACATCATTGGAATGAAAAAAAAAAAGCAATATTATATGCAAGAAGAACCTTTCACAAGGAAATCGTAATTATTTTCTAGTTGGACAAACACAGCTCTTCTATGGATGGATAATACCAAGTGTCGAATGGTGAGATGAGCTTTGGTGAAATGCTTTCTTATACATCAGTTCTTTTGCAAATTCTAGGAATATGATACAATGAAAAAAAAAAAATCAGTGGTGAATGACCATAAAGAAGCATGTTCTTCAGGTGATCCTTTGCAGCATCATTTTCCTTGAATAATAAAATGAGTCAGTCCCCTAGACAAAATGCTGCTGACAGTCATTCCTGGGATTTACATACAATAGTAGTTTTATTTAGTTTTGACACCAAAATCTCTCTGTTCTGACACCACTGACACAGACAAAAGCATGTTACACTTTTTCATTAACTGCTTGTATAAGGAAATCTTCAAGGATGGACAAACACATAAGGTTGACAACATTATTTACACAGATGGACCATCACCAGAATGCAAATCAGTAGTATACAAACCACTGCATTTTAAACATCGTGTGAAGAATCTATTCTAATAATATAAGCTCTCCAACTTCACATTTTTCTGTTAGAAATAAAGAACTAAGTTATTCCCTATACACTGGAACAGTTATAGAAGTGTTAAATAGTCACAGTCACTTCAGTTTAAATAACAAATCATAGAATCACAGAATCCAAGGCTGCGTAGATGGGGAGGATCACCTCTCTCAATTTCTTTATCAACTAGCCGTACAGAAGTAAGCTTGCAGAACCCATCAAAAGAGGGTTGCATCAATAGACCTTTCTGTTGTTGCTGTAAGTGTACAAAAATCATTATTCCTGTTTGTTGCTCTTAAAATAATGCCTATTTGCTTTTCTTAAAACACTGCATTTGCAAAACAACAGCTACCCTTTCCATAGTTTGGAGAGATTGGTCTACCATCAGTTTGCATGCTCTAGTTATCATGAAGGGAGTCCATCAGATTAAATGATTCAAACGCTCATTGAGTTCCCAGAAACAGGCATCTGCTCAATCTAGCATCTCATTTTACCAAATGCCATTCAGCTCTGGACAGAATTTAGGAAAAAGAAATATACTTTCCTTTAAAAGGCAAGTCCATAAAAAGTCTAGTTCATTTTTGATATTCAAAGTTGTCTAAGGTAGTGGTTGTGATCAAAATAATTATTTCTATTTTGTCTCTGTTCAAATCAAGAGTGTGTACTTCAGTTTAATTCAAGCAGTATCATACTGAATGATGAAGCACACAGAGTGTACATACTAGTACATAACTCTCCAGAAAGAAGGATATAAAAATCCTGATTCAGAGAAATGCTTACACATACACTTCAATTCAAGAGTAGGCAGAGGTCCTTTCATCAGCTGCGAGACCTTCAGTCTGGAAGGGACTTGTAGGCTGGAACCTCATGTACCACTAGCTATTAAATCCCACATGGTTATTCAGTTCAATGGCTTAAATATCTCTAAGTATGATGTGGGTTTTAGCTAAAACACATTTCCTATTGCTTGCATAATTTCTGTTGGTTTACAGCAAGGACTATACATTATTTTTCTCTCTAATAGTTCTTTCCAGGAATTATCAAACCCTTACTGTTAAGAAGTGCCTTGTACTAAATTGAACAAACTTTATCACAGCTTCCAACCTTGTTTCTTAGAAGGCCTTCCCAATAGACTGAAGAAGTGTTCTCATATATATGTACCCAGATACTTGGCAAGTTAATAGATGTTTTTGCTTTGAAATAAGTAAACAAATTGAGACTTTTCAGCCTGCTATTTCAAGGCATTGGCTTCAGTATTCCCCATATACTTTCAAAGGTTTCCATGTCTTTTAAAATGCAGGGAGCAAAATTGTACATAGCTTCGGACCTAAAAAATGAACTCATATGCCAGGCCATACACATGCAGCAAGCCTGATACATTTTGTGTGGGTTGTACATGGATGCTGACGGTCCAGCACATGTGCACCAGTTCTACTGTGCCTAATGTGTCAGCCCTGCTATTTACAGCTTAGCCAGTCTACCAATCACATATTCTACCAGAAAATATTTTCCAATTATCTCTAGAGCACTGATGAAATTGTTGAATAGCTTAGGGTATAGAACCAAACTCTGTGGAAATCCTAGAAAAAAAAATTTAAAAAAGTGATGATTACCCCTTGATTACTACCTTTGGGACTGGTATGGTCTGACAGTTACCTATTAATCCAGTCTGTGTGTTCTGTAGTGATACTGCATAGCACTATTTTTTAACAAAATTATTATGCCATAGTAAACAAACATCTTAAAAGTCTAAGTCTCATCACAATTTATCTTTACCAACCACATGTTTAATCTCATCCAAGATTGAAATCAGGTCTGTTTGACCAGGTTTGTTTCCACAAACTAGGAATATTAATATTCCTTTATGTTTTTAGTTAACCGAATCCCATATAAGCACATAAAATCACTTGCATAAAGATTGACTTGCTAACTGTAATTAAGCATGCCTTTTTATTTGCACACTTGCAAGTTTTAAAAGTTATCCACTATTTCAAAATAAATTAAAAAAAAAAATTCAACCAAACTTCAGCAAGTTTCTTCCTAAATAAAAGTCCTTATGGAACTCTTCAATACAAAGCAGACTACAATTTTGCTGGTAATTTTTTTTTATGTCAATATCTTTCTCTCTACACTGTTTCATTACTTCCAATTTATTCTCTATATCCCACTCTCACCATTTGTTACAGGTTACTTTTGCATTTCCAATTGCTGGTCATTTCTTTGTTCTGAAACAAGACAGGTTTCAACAAAGTTTATCTAATCTTTATTATGGAATTGTTGCTTTTTGGACTCCTTTACGAAAAAGCCAGAACCTGGAAAGGTTTAAGTCATTAATGAATGGAGCTTTCTATTTTTCCTATTTGCTGAAAATTACCATCACAACGTACAGCTAGAGAAACCAAACACACGTGCATTTCAGGAACTCCAGTGCATAGACTGGAATTTAACACCCCTTTGTCAACATTTTATATTAAGCTGTGGAAACATCTGAAACATGGACACAGACCTTTCTGTTCTCTAGATTCCCTGTGAGGGAGAGAAGTATAATAAATGATTGCAGGCATTAAGACTTAATGTCTTAAGTTACTGGTGCCATTTCTGCCAAGACTTAGATTGCCCTTGTATCTCAAAGGGGAACAGGCTGAAAAATCTTTCTAGAAGAAACTGTGTCTTAATGATCGTTCTTCCTTGTATTAGTCTCAGTAAACAATCTTGCCTAATGAGTTCTTCTTTAAAACAGCATTTTTATCCATGTTTTTGCTGTTTTTATTATTTCCACTCAAAACAGTATGTAACTTTTCCTCAACTGGAGGGAAGTAACCCTCACGAAGCATTGTAGATGTGCAGCTATTTATATAGGGTCCACCGTGGTTACTGGATTTCTTCTCCAGAAAACTCTACGTAAGTATACTCTAAACAGTATAATAGATAATAACAATTTCTTCTGTTTCAGGCACATGCTCAGGGAGACAGGTATTTTAAGTATTTTAAAGTAGTATCTAATTTTAAGCATTGACACACAACTGTCAATGATTTGCGTATGGGAGAGTCTCCATACTCAAAATCAGGCATTCTTGGGATGGCTCTGAACTTGAACTTAAAGGTTTCATTGCCTCTGAGTTTAGATGGCTTTCATATTGGACACAGCAAAGACCTACAATCTTTTTATCTAAACACAATGAAATCGTTGTCATTACAAGATAGTTCCTCTGTTACAACACATTATGAACAAATGGCTTTTGAAAACATTTTCTGCAATCTGGGCACCGACCTGCTAGTTATGGAACAGACACCACCATCACACAAATGCACACAAAGAATGTAGTGACTTTCACCAATGACATCAAAGTAAAATTAGTCAGGAAGAACAAAATGTTCTCCCTTTATACTAGGTTAAGAGTATACACTCCCATTATTTCATGTTAAGAGGTTGTAAGGTCAACTGGATTGTATTATAAGATTTCTGAATAGCTATTTTAAATAATAAGTGCCATATTGCGATATACTTATCTGAATAATTAAAAATAAAATATGCTTTATTATGCTTTTACTATGTACTTATATGTATTTATATGCTTTTACTATGTATTTAGTATTCCTTCTGCTATTAATGAGCTCTTCTCACTTTTCTGTATTTCACAGATGCACATCATATGCATTTTATTAGACCAAATCACAACTTTATTCACACATGAACTGTGTGGATTTCACTCCAATATTAATCATAGTTTTGTTGGACAGAATTGATGTTTTGTTTTGTTATCCCAGTGCCAATATACTCTGCAGTGTCCAGCGAACATAAATAAAAAGTACTAAGTTTTCAGAGAGCTTTTCTGCTGACTACACTATTCCTCCTCTCCCTCTTCCTCTCGCTCTTCCTCCTCCTCCTTCTCCTCCTCTTCTCCCTCTTCTTTCTACTACTATTGCTGCTACTACTACCAATTTCCTAACGCAGACCATTGCCCTTCAGAGGAGGCAGGGAGGATGGTCACCTTTTATTATTATTAGGAATATATCATCATTCCAGCATTTTGATGCATAAACTGGGATAAATACTTTTAAAGAAATGGCACAAAGTTAAGAAGGAAAAGTACACTATGCATTTAAAGATTTAGGAAATAAATTAATTTGACTGCAAAGCCTGGGCTAGTGACTGAACTCACTCTTGAAGTCATTGGATCTTAGATGGAAGAAAAACATATTCTTCCCTATTCCAGCCATCCTTCTCCTTGTTTTGATCACTTTTTTTGTCACTTGCCCAGACATATTCTATTTGAGGTACTTTAACAGTTATACTCAATCCTCTTGGTCTTGCCTGCTCTGATTGCTGTCAGACTCTTAAGCTTACAATGTCAAAGCATCTCATACTCATAAGGCTGATGGGAACTACTTCAGATATTATCTGGCTCTCTGCCCACTTCTTGGTGCTCTGTCATTCCCTCTATCATCTGGCTGAGGCCGCTCATCTAGAGCTGTGACTTTTTCGGGTCCATCTGGGATGCATGCACCTGGGATGCATCCATCTCACACTGCTTAGGTCTGGCTGCTCCCTTCACAGTGCAGCTGTCTTCTTGTCCATTTTATTCCTGCTGGCTGTTCCTGGCTGATTGCTGCTCCTCCTGTTACGCTTGCTGCACGCTTTCTTCCTCTCCTGATGCATCTCTCCAGGGCTATGATCCTTGCTCTCAGTTATTTCTGGTGTGCAAAGGCTGCCACATTTTTTGCTTTGTTTTAACAATTCTCAGATCCCCTCTTGTCTCCAACAGGCTACATTTCCCATCACACTTGGCATATAACCACTTTTCCCATCGCCATGGGAGGACACTATCTTACTTCCAGCCGTACTATAAAGACATATCCACTCTCTGAAGGAACTAGAGAGTCTGGAATCTTCTGTCAGCACTTCTGCTTAATGAACTATCACAATATTCGGTTTTCTCTGTACATTTGTGGCCTTAGTGGAGGATGACACGCTCCGATTTTAAGAATGATTAGGATGATGCTTTTGAAAGAGGCAAACATTGCTGTCAGCAGTTCAAATGAACACATTGTATTCCGAAGGACTGCAATATATTTTTCACTCTGCTTGTGGGATTAAGTGAATACAATTCCTGAGGACTCTGTGGCACCAGACTTGTTAATATGCAAAACCAGAGAGGACAAACAAGTGGAAATGGAAAATATACTCAGCTCCAAGGCATTTAAATAGCAGTTTTAATTATTATCCCAACAGTGTATAGAAAGAGGTGAATCTTTAAAACGACGTCTGACAATATCCACCAGAGATCAACATTTTAATAGTGCTTAATTGATTTATCCCATATTGATAAAAGACAATGACAATGATATTCAATGACTAATTCTACTGAAGAAAAAACAGATGAGAGAAAGCTGCATCATTTCAATTTCACACAGAAAACCATAAAGAGAGAAAAGAGATCCTATGGACAAATTCAAGGAGCAAAAGGTGAATGCAAAGAAAAAAAAAAGTCTTATCAAAATATACATGAAAGATATTGCATATAAGGGTAGACCAATTAAAAATAAACAGCTTAAGACAGGAGAAAAGTCCTCATTGATGGACCTTATCCAAAGCATACTACAGCTAAGAGATCAAATTTGAGATTTGTCATCAGTTAAAAAAAAACAGCAACAATCAAAGCACCATCCCAGGATACTCCAGAAATACCCTTCCATCGTGGCTCAATTAGCAACAAGAACAATGAGGTACCTGAATATATTTGAGTATTCCCCTGACCACACAAAGTCTATTACCTATTAAGCACACATACATACACCAAAAAAAGAGATGAGAAATGAATAGCAGTACCAGTGCTGAAAAAGATGCTGCCTTTGGAACAGTTTCACGATTGGGATTCTCTTGACATACGATTTATCATGGGATTCATATTGGTGGACACCAAAGAGTGAAAAGGACAGGCCGATGTTTTATTAAACGACTAAGTTTGTTTTATTGACAAGCTAGTTATCTGATGTGCAGGCTATGCATATACGCACAAAAAAAGTTATGTAAGAATAACAACAACAAAAAGAAGCTACAGGATCTACAAAATGTTAGATCTGTCAGTTTATCTCAGAAGGAAACAGTGTCAAGTGCTTAGAGGAAAGAATAGAAAGTGTTAAAGAAAGATCTATGAAGTCAGTGGGGAAAGTCTCTTTTTCCTACATTAAATACTGTTTGTACTTAAAACAAAGGACTAGACAGACAGACAAAAAAGGAGAGAGACAGAACATGTGAGGAGGAATGCGTCTTTTAATCTTCTCACCTAGGAAAGTGTGCAAGCAAATTTGTCCATCATCACTCCTAATGATTTCAGAGATCTACTAACTCAGCAAAAAATTTTACAGGATCAAGCCCTGACATGAACACACACAAAGTCATTTAAGGTTGTGGGAGAGCTGAAAGGCCACCACAGAAACTGAATGGAGAGGCTGTCATATTCACTGAGCATAGCAATTGTTACACTGGAAAGGAACGTTTAAATGAAAAGACAGTTACAATATTCTACTTTAAGATAGTGCTTTAATCTGCATGGAAAACAGAATGATCCTATTAGCAAGCATAAAATAGCTAGCAGTATACAGATGTGTTCTAGTGTCCTATTTGCCATTTCAATGTAAATTAAAATTATTTAATGTTTGTAAAGCGTTCATATGATGAAAAGATAAGTGACAAATATTACGCTAATATTACTATTATCATATTAATTAGAAAAAATAATTAGCTTGAAATATTACGATACTGATCTGAGACAAACCTCTGAACCTACCAAACTTCAGCTATCACCAGCAAAAATGCAATTGAAACATTTAAACAATGAGACTACTTCAGTAAGCTGAAAGCTGCTTATTATTACAGTTTAATTGACCAAGAGTAATGTTGTCAAAGCCAGCTAAGGGATTTCTGAAAACATTTCTTGAGCTCTTGAGCAACTCCAGCATTTTAAAATATTATCCCACTGCCTAAAAATATTATGTTTGCATATTACAAGGTATACCTATTATATATATGCACATACAGAACAGAAACAACTTGAATTTGTTGCTGATTACTGAGAGGATACACCTTTTTTTAGTCCAGAGTGAGCACTGGATAAACAGATAATATCATCTGCACACAGAATATCTGCAAGCTCAGTAGGCAAGTCACAGGTACATTGCTGCCGTGTTGTTCAATCCCAACTAATGATGCAGAAGGAAAAGTATTACCAAACACAGGGGTGACAGACAAAAGACTCTTAACTGCTGAATTATAAGTAGAGAGCCCCTATATAGCCTTCATAGAAGGTTGCATGCAGCAGCCTCCGTGTCACATCGTAAGCATGCGCGGCCATGAAATGGAGGTATTTTGCATACGACAGCATATAGCTGAAAATAATCATGTGGTCTAATGGAAAACAATGGCTTTTGGGTCATTTGCTAAGAGCAAGTTCAGTCACATGAGCAAGAAGATGGAAATGTGCAGCGCTCGCTCCTCCAGTGATGCTAGTGTAACAGTCCCAAAGCTGGCCAAAAGGTTTCCTATGACTGAAATATAACTTTAAACTGCCTGAATTTAATATGTATTCCTGCATCGCCCATAGATCTCAGTTCCCTTGTCACTGGTAAGCAATGATTTTAGAGCTCAGTACTTGGAGGAATATAAAAAATCCTCATGCGTAGGAAAAGCAGAGAAACTATTACATTTAATTTTAGTACCTGACGAGTTCTCTAGAGAGCTTCACTAGGACAAAGACAACACATTCTACTGCATTTTAAAGCATCTAATACAATTCAGACACAAAATGAATAATAACAAAAAAAATCCTCTTGCCAAGCTTTGGGACTCTCATACTCTCCCAAGTTTGTTTATCTCAGTCAATAACACTGGAAGTGTTGA
This sequence comes from Rhynchotus rufescens, assembly GCA_032273925.1. Classification (NCBI taxonomy): domain Eukaryota; kingdom Metazoa; phylum Chordata; class Aves; order Tinamiformes; family Tinamidae; genus Rhynchotus; species Rhynchotus rufescens. The sequence continues at coordinate 6,794 of JAVCKT010032461.1, read as the reverse complement.
ACATAATTGGCTAAAATCATGGTAATATATTCCAAATTAAAGTCTCCCAACCAATAACCACTGTGGTGTATGTATTTTTACATTGATATTTGTTTTACAGACGGAACATGTTCCTCTAATAGTTACTGGCATATCAAAATAAATAGACAGTTTAATTAGTCCTACCTTTTTATAGGCAATCCAGTCAAACACCCTGTCAATGTCTGTGGCTTGCTGCACCTCTTGGGACACTGGATGAGAACTGGTCAAGCCATCCAGCAACATTACTTCATGTAGGACATCTGTCAGAAACCTCTGCTTTTCCTGAAATACAGCACATGCAGTAACATCACAGACCAGTAGAATACAGGAAGGATACAGTTATTAAAGGCAGCCTCTGATTAAAACCAGACCTTCTGGTTTGAATGTAAACCACCATGATCTCCTAAAACCTTGAACAAATGTATGGAACAGCCAGAAATCAGTTCTAACATGAGAGATCCTCCTGACTTGGGAGTTTTCCTGGAATGAAAGCACATTGACTGAAACAAAAGATTAGTAGAAGAATTTAAAAGAATTTGAAAGCGAGATTGCAAATCTAACCACAATTACCTCCTTGCAGTTATCAGGGGTGGAGAGAGAGGAGATGCAATAGTTTTCAATCACAAAAATACACTATGCTGCAAGTTAACACTTGCAGAATTCACTGCATACTCAGAAACATATTTGATAGAAGGGTTGGTAAATTAATTATTACCACTTTGCTGTGTAGACTTTGAAGCACAGGGTTTAGCTCACTGGTCTCTTAATGCCACATTCACAAGGCAAGTCAGAAGGGAAGTGAAACCACAGCTACATAGCAAACAGCTACATTATCTTTTATAATTCAGAAAAGAAACTCTTCTCAGGAACTTGCATGCTCTACAAACTTCATCTCCTTCATCTTCCCATCCTCCATCTGCAGAAAGCCATCACTTTCTCTCGGCACAAGTGACAGAAAAGGTTCACACATAACCTGAATGATATAGTCAAAGCCCCAGCTGTGTCAGAGGCAGAAGTAAGCTCAAGGAATATCTAATATATTAATTTGTTTCTATACCATCTATAAATCTATAAAGATGTATGTCAAAACCACTGCATACTCTGGCAGGAATATTAAATGTTCATGCATACTCTATCAACTACAGCACATTCACTTCTATGGTACAACTCAACACATTACTCCAAAACATTTTGTCAGCAAAAGAAGAGCTTAACTTATTTGTTTTTTCAAGTCACAAATAAGTGCAAAGAGTGAACTAAAAATCATGCGAGGTTTAAATAATTTTATTTTTCCTGAAATAGCATATTACAAAATCTACCTAAATTTTAATAGATTCTGAACTAATGTTAATCTAGTGGCTTAATATAAAGAAACTCTAGGGAATGCTGTGCTATTTTTAGAATGCCACCTTGATGTCCACAGATATAGTAACCACACAATTACATAATAAATTCTATGTTTAATTTCTTGGGTGGCAAGACTTTGGTATAAGTGTGTTAATTTAAATTATATTTATAAGACAGCTGAAAAGCTGTTCCTGTGCTGATCCACCTGGAAATAAAACTTTATGGTAAAATTCATTAGAGCACAAGAAATGTACCTTAAGCTGATTGTATATTCAGGCAATTAAAAACACAGGATGCAAGAAAGCCAATTACCCAACACACTCTTACTGTTCTCAGCTGGCTGCATGAGGTAAGATTTGTGAAGGGAAAAGTAATGTCTTGTTCACATTATCGTTCATTTCTGAATTTTCTCAGGCATACACACTTAGTAACTGCCCTTTTTATGGAAAACTAAAGAAGTAGGAAAACAATTATTATGACAGCCCCACTCAGGGGAAAACTGCTGAGGTGTAAAGGATTGTAGATGCTTTAGTTACACCTTATATTCTTTGCTAGTTAGAAAAGGAGCACCAATTTTCTCAGAAGTATGATATGTAACACATGCAGGCATAATTTTAGTGAGGATTAAGGTTTCTGACCCATAAAGCTAAATGTATTGAACTAAAGATTTCCAAAGCATATTACCTTTCCCCTTCAATACCGAGCCTTTGTGAGCAGATTTCAAAAGAAGACTCAAACATATGTAGAATTCACAGGGAGAGAGGAGACAGAGGAGTCTGCCTGCTGTCAGGGGGCATGTGGCTTAAAGAGGCTGAAACTCAGGAAAAGGCAGAGACTAAAACCACCTTAATTATTTTGCTGAAGAAACACTACCTCAGCTATTAAAGTCATATCAGCATATTAAGGCAAAAGGACCAACACATATGATCAAATTGCTTATACTAATAGCAAAGGGGCTTTTATTCTCTAGTTTTTCCACCCTATGCATTGGGCAGAATTGATCTGTTGTAACATGATATCTACTGGACTAAAGAAACAACTAGCACAGAAATTGTGGGGAAAAAAAATCAATCTTGGAATGCATTTAATGAGGTCAGTGAGCTGTGAACATGGTAGGTGACAAGTTTGCAGCCAGACATGAAACAATTACAAAACGTTGTTCAAGATTACTCTCCTCCAAGGGAGTTCAACTGCAACACAAAAACAAAACACTCATTTTGATCTGCCTATACAGGGACAGACTGACATTCACTCCTAGATCTCATGAGTTTCATCCACATTTATTCCCATTTTTCGAGGACAACATGGCTTTAGGTAAGTCTCTGGGTCTTTGTCTGGAAAGCATTGGTAGCTGCTTGAAACTACAAGGCAGTGCATAGGGTCAGGACTCTGAGCAAGGGTACAACAACAGCCAAAGCTTATTCTGAAATAAGACTGAAATAAGGATGGAGGTGGCTCCACTCAAATTTGTGCCTTTCTTTAAAGACAAACAGGAACAACTGAGTGCTTCTCTGTTCTTTCTTTTCCTACCACCCACTCCGCATCCTCTGTCTTCATCCCATCTCCTAAGAACTTTCCTTGAACTGCAAATGGTGAAAATCAGCAACATGGGGCCCTGTTGTGTTGAGAAAGAAAAAGCATGATAGTATTTCTAGTTGCTTTCCTACTTGTTCTTGCTCCAGTGGGCATCCAGGACCTGGGACCACAGCACCATTACAGAGATGAATATGCCTCTCAGAGATTTACCTACTGACATTTATGCACTAATACTCGTGCTCACTGGTTTCAAGTACTTGTCTCTTCATAGGAATTAATTCTTTACTTCTCACCAGTAAGATCTTCTCTGTTTGGTATGAGGCTGTCCTGAAGGCTTTACTAGCCCCTCCTTAGCCCAACTTTCAACATTGTAAAAGCTTAAATTTCACTGCCATGGGTAAAAGCATCATGTCAGATATAGGAAATTGTAGATAATATCGTATAAAACTTTCACCGATAGCTATTCTTCCACATAAGGGAAATACCTGGAGATCATTAAATATGGATCTGTAGCATAAATATTTTTCCAAAGCAAGAGGAATCAGGAGTAAGAAACTGGGTTAACCATAAGAGAGCTACCTGCTTCTGGCTTGTTTTCATTCTTTTTTAGGGAGGAAAGTATATGAAGGAATGCCATCACACTTTGTATATTAGTCTTCCACAGGATTCCCACTATTCAAGTAGTTTACATTTAAATGGAAAGAAAGAAAATGTGATTCTTTTTTTATCAGAAAAGACTACCTTCAAAAGCAGCATAAAAATTTATCGTGCATAACAGGAAAAGGATGATGTAATGGAACAGGGTTGCTGCTGGTGATTTTATAACATCATATAGAGACATAATGTATGAGCACAAGTTAGTTAGCATGATGATAATGTAATACTTAAGTTATTCACATAAAAATAATTTCTAAAAAATAACAGAAAATAGCAGGGAAAAGCATTAAAAGGAAAAAAATTGGAATACATCCAACAGTGGAACAAAAGGAACAGTAAGCACAATGAAAGCCCAAACTGATAATTATTACTCATAAGAGATCAAAGACCCCAGTACTAAAGGCACTGCCTTTGTTCGGGTAAAGCCATTCAAACAGTTTAAGACTGGTATCCAAATCTGTAAATGATTTTCCTGACAAACTTGCTGGAAATACCTTCTCCAAAATACAGAGCTTTATTAGTCATCAGGAGTACAAAAGAGACGTGTACTCTCTCATGTCTGACAAAACAAACATTTGCAAAAAGCTACACTTGGGTTTATCAGGAAATTGTACCCTAAAAAGAAAGAAATGGGAGACAATTCTGAAAGCAATTGAAGAATATGAGCATATGCAATGCTCAAATGTTGCAGTTCAGAATGAAATTAACTAACTACAGAGGCATATGAGGAAAACCAAGGAACCAAAGGAATATGGGGAAACACCTTTGAGGAAACCCAAGGCTGAAAAAAATACACCTCAAGGACAGAAAAGATTTGCTGAGGGACAAAAAAAAGTTCTTTCTGTCTACATATTTATAAATGCTGCATTGTCATAGGGCACAGTGTCTCTTGAGTACCTGCAAATGAAAGCAACATTTCTTTATCTGTCTCTCTTTCAATATGTAATTTTTTGGAAATGTTAAGTTGAACAACTTACAGCTTATTTATTTATTTATTTATTTATATCTGTCTGCATGCCTCTATTACATGCACAGTTTGCTGAAAGAAACTTGCCACACATTCTGTGTTTATGAACTATCAAGCATCCGGATCTATTTTTGTAACTCTCTTCTATTTTTAATCAAAGTTCCTATGACATTTTCTGCCCCTGTGTTGGAGAAGTGTACACACAGGCTACTAATTTTTGTCATAAAGCGTCACAGAAGTTCCAAGAGCTCAGTGTCAAAGAAGATAGGGACCCAAAGCATTTAGTACAAGGAAAGAGAATTTGAAATGTATTCTCTCCCCAGTGGTGTGCTGAACCAGACATTCATGAGCTACTTGATGATGTGTTCATACTACTCAAGTTGCTGTGAGGATGGGTGCTGGATTGGTATTTTTTTGTGCATTTTCACCAGCTACTGCAATTGGTGTTTCCACTCAGTAGTCTGCTTTTCTCATATAGCTTTGGTTATCCAGTATATCCATTTCGTAAATGACAGTTTGCACAAAGAAGGATGCAGTATAAAGAAGACTGCTTTACCAAAAAGAAAAATAATCATATTCACCAGTAGTGCTTAAAAAGAAGGCTGGTTCCTTCTTTTTGATTCCTTCTTGCATGCAAATGTATTTGCACAGACAGTATTCTATCCGCATAAAAGCAAGCAGATTAACTTAAAAGCAAGCAAAAAATAGATATACCATCTCCTCATACATTTGTTACCTCAACATCTTTAACATTAGACACCATAGCGCAAAGTTTATCCTTCGATGCAAGCATCATAGGGAGAATCTACACAGGGAATCTACCCCATTTAAAGAAATATGAAACATGTTTGAAAGATGCATTTTAAAGATGCTTGGTTTACTACCAGAATCTCCAGCAACAGCTGCCAATCAACCAGAATATTTTTCAGGTGCTTTATCATTTTCTGGATGGATTTTCTACGTCTAGACTCTGCAGCATTCTGAAACAGATGAGGTTCAGTAAGCGTAAGACTTGAAGAAACCAAAGACGTTTTGCAGGCACAGACAGAATTACTTATCGGTGTGTGCTCCAAGCAATTGCATACTATTTTAAAATAGACTAGGAGCATGTTTAGGACACCTGAAAAATTAAAAAGAAGCATTGTTCAACAAAAATGCCCTCTTCTGTATAGCTACTTCTTTTCCATTGAATTTCCCATCTCTAATATAATTCTTAATAACATGGATATTCTTAGTTCAGTAGGACAGCCCATACAGTTACCAGCAGTGTTTTCCTCAATCTACCTACCACAGAAGAGACAAACGTTGCCATAAAGCCTCTTTTTCATCTTGACCGAAGACAGAGCACTTACTAATTCAAAATTATGTGAAATTTGGCACGTTTACTAAAGTTTTGAGGGCGTTTTTTTTCTGAAACTACAGCTTCGTCTGAACCTTGAACTCAGGAGTTTTGAACTCTTATGACCAAAAATTTCTCATAATAATGTCATTTTAACTGCTTTCTCAAAACAAACAGATAACGACACAAAGAAAGAAGAGACACTGACATTCTTCAAACCTGTACTCAATCTTTTAAATAAAACTTTCACCTAAATGATGATTACCATCTTTGCCTGATCTCTAAATGTTAAAGGTTTAAGTATTTAAAGTAAGGAAACCTACACATTAAATCATCTTGCCAAAGCAAAAAGAAATAAACTGTATCAATAAGGATCATTTGAAGATGGAAATTTATTGTCCTAGTTGTAAATGTATATAGTTAGAAGAGTCTAGTAATTAGCAATGAGAAGATCTTGCGGCTTACCTTTCTTTATATATCTCTTTTTTTTTCTTACCAAAGTCAATTATACATGAGATTGTAGTTAATTTTGCATAAAAACCTTCCTCCTTAGTTGAGTTAAAACAGAAATTCATACAAGGACTGACTTTGGTGAGTAGTTACTGGGAGAAAAAAATTAATTAAAGGCCTACTTCTTACAGGCACTGGGAGTCTTTAACCAAAAACGAAAGATGAAAGCAGTTTTAGGAAAGGAGAGGCCGAATCTCTTTCAGTGCTGAGTCATCATGATATTTATGTTGGGTTAGAGGATCAAGCAGGCTACAGCTCAGGTCTGAAATGCCAAAATAATAATGAAATAGATCAGAAAGGGCCGTATGTTAAATACGCTTCAAAACTTTTAATGATTTTCTGTTTTTTTCTGAGAGTCAAACAAAGCCTAAAAACTCTTTATAGACAGAGATAAATGCTTTAGGAGACGATCTGAGT